>VWZO01012029.1:168462-233998 GCA_013396975.1 Bucco capensis
CTGACCAGTTACTGACTTAAATTAACCCTTTCCAATAGAGTTCATCAAGTTCTTGTGTGACTAAGAAATGAAGAGAGGGAAAAAAAATAAATGGAGGATTGTTTTGTTACATATATTCCTGGTAGACAATATGCTTTGTTGAAAAACCAATTTCTCAAACACCTTTACCATGTAATTCTATAACAAGATACACAATATTATATTGACTATAATCATGACTGTCATTGTTACCCCACTTTATAGAGACAGAGAGAGAGAAAGTGAGCACATGTATCTATAGACTGAGATTGACAACTAGATCCTAAAATTTACTACTTTCGATTGAATAAATAGGGAAAACCTCAAAGTTTTAATAAGGGCAGGAGGGGATGGTTTTGAGTTTGGTTTTTTTTTTTTCAAAGACAGTCTTTTGGAGGGATTTTAATACAACTGTACACAGAGTATAGCTAGAACAGCTTTGGATTCTGTTGTAGGAGATGTGTAACTGGTTTAAGTGACAGGTTTAATACATTTAAGGTCCCCTTAAATTTGAATCGGACAGTTTGGCTCTCATCCTCCCTGTAGGCCCTCTAGATTGCACTCAAGCAAAAGAATCACAGAATCATTAAGGTTGGAAGAGACCCCTAAGATCAAGTCCAAGCATACCTATCACTCCCATACCACTAAACCATGGCCCTAAGGAGAGCATCTAAATGTTTATTAAACACCTCCAGAGATGGTGACTCCACCGCCTCCCTGAGTAAAGAAACAAAAAAGAAACATCATTATAGCTAAAATATTGAGGCTATTGAAGAGCATTGATATCAGTGTCATTCTGTAGTTGTGTTGTTTTTCTCCAAAATGTGGAAAATCTCTCTGTTATGAGATGAGGACTTTGCCCAGTGTCATTGTGAAAAGCTTCCCACTGTGAAGTAGAACAACTTGACAGATAGCTGCTGCCCTTTTTCAAAGGGATCTGCTGTGATTTAGCATTGCTTTCTCAGCCTAATTGGTAAAATGCCAAATGGAAGGTGTTATATAAATGTAAAATATTATTGCAGTCTATTCTCTTTAATTGGGACAGGTTTTTCATGGAATACCTGCCTGGTAACTAATTTAACCCAGTGATAGGAGATTGTAATGATTTCTCTTTAATTGGTTGATATTAGCATACATTCTGCAGAACAGCTAAATGTACATATGTAGCTAATGCCAAGTAGTTAAATAGTACTTTGACAAAAATGAGTTTAAGGAGAAGTATGGAATCCTGTAGCCTTTAAACAAATGATGAATCCTGTTGGGTGGACTAAGACTGTAGCCATAATTTCAGAGCACCTTGACTTTCTCAAATTAAAATGAAAAGGTCTTTTATAGGGCACATGGGAGGCAGTTTTCTGGGGAAGTCCAACTAAAGATCATGGACTTTACATACTTGCAATTTCAGGTCTCCTGGTATAAGATAAGTGTTCTCTTCTGTTTGGAATTTATCAGACACCCTAGGTTCATTCACTCCAATAACATTTTTTTCTCCCTTAACACACCTTTTTGAATGCTTCAGTCAGAAGTTCTAAGTTGCTAAGCATTAATGTGCTGTTCAGTGAGAAGATGAGTTCCTCAGTGAATGACAAAGGTCATTGAAAAAACCTCTTGCTCATGCTGCTTTTTATTGTTCCCTCAGTTGGGCTAGTATCATTTTGTATGGATCCCATTCCATGGGAAGCAAGGATATTGAAAATAATTGAAGGCAAAAGAAATCTGCAAAAGCAAAAGGTTGTTTTTAGTAAAGATTAAGTCAGTCATCAGTAGTTGTATTGACACAGCTGGTCTGATGCTGAAGCTCAGTTCAGACATGAGCAGTTTTGGACAGCTTTGTGATCAAAGCCATCCTCTTGTGAATCAGTAACCTGAAGGACAACACAGTAAAGGGCTTCTGAGTGCTCTAAGATGCTAGTTATCAGTTTATGGACGAGATGGGAATGAATTACTTAATGGAAGGTGGCAGACACCTGTAAATGCTGTGATGCTGTGTGGATTGATCTTAGCTTTTAGGAGAGGAAACAGCATGTTGCTGTCATTTGGCCTGGATTTGGCTGGGATGCAGGTGTTACCAATGTTTGCTTATTATCTCAGAGCAGGACTAGCTTGAGATTCCCTCTTCAGTTCCATCTAAGGGATAGTCAACAGTGTGTACTTGGTTCTAAAAACAGAATCTACCTGGCTCGCAGAAATGCTTGGTAAGAAGGATAAATCTCCAAAGTTGAAGTTAGTATTAGCTTAGGGAGTATTAACTACCACGTTCTATGTGAGACCTCCCCCTCTGGCTGCATAATTGGCAAATCACTAGTCTCAGTGAGTCGAATTTTAGGCTTAAACCTAGTCTGAGTAAAACATAAGCTTAACCCTAGATTGTCAGTTGCAGTGTCCAGAATGATTGTAATTAGCTGGTATAGATTCTCCACAGCTTGTCCTTTCCCCAGTTTCCATCTAGTGTTGACACATCTGCTGTTGACAGGTGAGCTCCTCAAGGCAAAGACCACCCCTTTGTGTGGAAGAATGATGAGCATATTGGAACTATTGCTATGAGCCAAGAAGGCTGAGGTTTTGCAAAAATCCCAGCTCCCAGAGAGAACTTGTAGCTGGGAGAAAGCAAAAGAAGTGTTGGTGACAGACTTAGCTGAAAAGGTGGTTACATATTTGGCAGCTAAATGCCAGTTATCAGACCTGAAATGCATAATAGCATAAGGTTTGCTGTAGCTAACACAGTAAATCATACATTACAAGCAATAATTCCTTCTTAAGCTCTATTTACAAAAGCATGTGCTTCTTCAGACAGGTTCTAGCTTCCTTTTTTTAAATGCTGGTGGAGATTCGTAATACAGATGAAGATAACTAAGAAATATCCTGAAGTCAACAGTTTTGAAGCATTGAGCATTTTTGGTTTGAGATTATCTCCACTGTGAAGAATGAACTATAAATACTGAAAGGTCTGATAAGAAGAGGTTTCTAAATGGAAATGATCTTATAAAAAATGGAAAATAGAGTCGTATTAGTCACTCTGGGGACATTTACCACCACATTGTTGTACTATATACTTGTTTCTCTGGCATATTAAGCAAGCTCAGCAAACCTAGCATACAAAATATTCATGCTATTTAAAAGACATGTGTAGCTATAGCCTGCTCTTGTTGTTAATAATGTAATAAATAAGTGTAAATTTAGGTTAAGAGAAGTCTACAAAAGGAAGAAAATATTTTTCTGGTCAGGAAATGACTATTTTCTTGTCAGTGGATGGTTTGTTTCCCAATTCTATACAGCAGTTGTAACCCCATGCTTTTATGTGCAGTGCAGTCAGAGTTGAATCTATCAGGTGCTTTTCCTTATTTTCTTTTACATAACTATTAATGGGTCTCAAGGTCATAAGGGAATTAGGCATTTGTGCACACAGATTTAGAAGACATAGTTAGGAGTAATAAGTCTTACAAGTGTAGCTGAATTTGTGGAGTTTTGTGGGACCTTGATCAATGAGAAGTCTGTAGATTATCATCTCTGTTCTACACGGGCTGAGAGTTCTTTTGTTTGCAGTTGTCTGTTTTATTGGCAATACATTACCTTTTTGGTGCTAGCAATAATTTTGCTCAATATAAAGGAAATGATTGGTCTTCTTGTCAGTAAGTATTTCAAATGATTCTCTCACTCTAAAAGGAATACATTTATCCATATTTGTCCCTTTGCATTTTTCTTTTTCTGTATGGGCAATTTCACCAGTCTGTGTGAGTGAATCTGATCTCTAGGGAAGCATCAATAATGTGATTCTTTGTGTCTTTTTTCATGCTTTTGTACCAACATTTGGGAAATGAAACAAAACAGAGCTTCTGATCATTTCAAACTGAGAGCTAGCAGCTGAGGAAATAATTGTCACTCTGCTTACTGGCAGAATAACTTTTCTTGTAACTTTCTTTGTCCTTGATTTTTAGAAAGGATCAGAAGTGTGTGAACTTCTCTACCTTCATGTCCCCATCCCAGAACTGAATAAAAAAGATGTTTTCATCAAGTGAAGAAAGTAACAGAGCTAGAAGCAGAGGCTAGATGAATTGTAATGATATAATGTCTTTTTAAACACAGAAAATGTGTGACAAAACACCATATCAAGGAGGGGAAGTGTTTCTTCTCACTGCTTGGTCTTCCTATCCAAGTCTGAAGACTTTTATTCTGGATCTGTATTGTAATTTGATGTACTTTATCAGGCTCAGGAATAACTGGATGTAATTAGAAGGTCTTGTTTAGGCAGTCAGCTGGGCTAGTGGTGAATGGTGAAAGATGAGCAATTGCAATGGTATTTTGTGTGGAAGGCAGTCAAGCCACTGCAGTTTTAGGTTGTCTACTGGATTTGTGTTTCTCAAGGTAGATTAAAGGGGATAATAATGTTGTGGATACTGAAGGGGCTTAGGGTTGAAACTTGCATTTAATTGCACTGTGATGTTAAAGCTAAAAAAAACCAGTTGTAGACCTTTGGGAGCATGAAGTTCAAAAATCAAAGTCTTAATGGATTGTTGGTAACCTCACGTCTTAAGAATGTAAGGGTTTGTAAGTCTCTGTTTTGAACTGAGGTGCTTTCATTTGCTTTGAATCCTCAGTGAGAGAAATGTCTCTCTTTTTTGCTCAACTTGGAACTTCACAGGAAAAGCAGAGTAGAATCTCTTTCCCTAAATTTTCTATTAGCTAGATGTTTTTTTCTGTGCCTTAGTATCCCTGACTTCTGTGTACAGGTGCATGTGGCCAGGGTGCTGCTAAAGCCATTCTAATGCAGTTGAGCTTTCTTGAGTTCTCCTGTGGGCAGCCTTTTGAAATGGCAGGTGCTTTTTTTTTTCCTGTTTCATCTCAATAATGGTTGGAAACTGGAATGTAATATGCCTTCCTCACTTTGAGAGAAGAAGTTTAAAGAACGTTTTGGTGATTGCAATACTTCACCACTTTTCTGTTCTCTTTTGAACTGATTTTCTCTCAACAGCTTTCCTACTTTTGACACTATGATAGGTCACCTTGTTATACTAATGAGTGTGGAAGGGGCCCTCACTCCTGCTTTTTATAAAAGGAACCACAAGAATATGTAGCAGCAGACATAGAATTTCTACCCTCTAAATATCTGAAAAACTAGAATCATTTCCCCTAGCAACGCGTTTATCATGTAAATGTTCTTATAGCAACACAAATTTTTTTGTTGGTTTTACTTGATTCTTAAGATACTACATGGGAATACATGTAGTATACATATACAATACATGTACAATGTTGCAACATACAAGGAATGGAATAAAATCATAGTCATTATGCTTGGAAAAGACCTCTGAGATCATCCAGTCCAACCATCCACCCAACCCTGCCATGCTCACCACTAAAGTGAAAGGGCTGGTGCTCACATTGTAGCTTTTTGTTGTTCTTTTGTTGCTAGACTGCTGCAAATGAACTGGAAATATCAGAGCCTTTGTCCTGTTCTCTTTAGAAACAATTTAATTTGCATGGTAGGCTCTCACATACTTTCAAATGGCACATATAGGAAAAGTACAAGCTTCTCCTGTTTATCAACATGTATTGTATGCTTAAAACTTATTTTTTAAGCTTCAATTCAGTGGCTAAAATTTTGCTGACTTTTTCTATTGTTGATGTTTGGTTTTTTTGTTTGTTTGGCTTTTTTTAGGAATGAACACTTGAGAGTTAGTGAGTCTAGTGCAATGAATCTATAAAGGCTCAGAAAAGTTTGTGCATCAAACACATACATGTTTGCAAAAAATGTACGTTTAGTTTATCACAGATAAGTAAACAAATAGTCTCACTATTTATATTTATAGAAAAAATGAGACCAGAGGACTTATCACTGGTGAAAGCCTGCTGAAGATGTGTTCTGCTTTTCTAGACACACAAAAAAATGGAGGTGTTAAGATTAAAGGAACCATTTTTAGAATCATTGTAATTTTTCACAGAATCATTAAGGTTGGAAGAGACCTCTAAGATCATCAAGTCCAACCATACCTATCACTCCCTTGCCACTAAACCATGGCCCTAAGTAGAGCATCTATATCTTTCTTAAAGCTCTCCAGGGATGGTGACTCCAGCACTTCCCTGGGCAGCCTGGGCCAAGATTTAACAACCCTTTCAGTAAAGAAATTTCTCGTTATATCTAGTCTAAACCTCCCCTGGTGCAGCTTACAGACACTACCAGTATGTTTGTGCACTTTACCTTCACCAATGCCTGGATGCAACTATTTATTTATGCAATTCATTTAGTATCTATAGTGGTTAATTGTCAAGAATGAAAACTTTCTCTTACATTTATTTGGACCACTTTGTTTGGTCATTAAGTAAGCAATGGGATTTCTGCCCTAGGATTTTTGTCAAAGTTTTTTAAATGTAAATTATTTCAGATAAAGTATTACTGGTTGAGTGAACTGGAATTTTCCAGTGTGACTTTGGCTTGATCTCCAGTGCTTATATAATTAGCTTAATCCCCAACTTGTGATAGATTTGACATGTTTACCCATATTAAATTCACTGATATGGGTAATGCTTGCACACCACCTCTGAACCAGCAGACTGCTGCTGGGAGGCACAGAGGATGGATAGCTTGAACAGCCTTTTCAACTGCTGCTCAGCTGTTTCCTGGCTCTGTGAGCACTTACAGTCCATTTCATGGCAAAATTAAACATTAGTTCAAACTGTCACTGGAGGTAGTTTGAGACAACATGCTTGGCTTGACTTTGAAACAGTCACTTGCAGCTAAAAGGGATCTTGCTGCCTCTCAGCTGCTAGCTGGTGCTAGGTAATTGAAAGAGTTTCTAATTCTGGGAGTACCTTTCCAGTATAAATAATGCCTTTCTTATTCACTCTCAAGGTGTTTCAGAGGAGGAACACTCCTCTGACCAAGCACCTGTCCCCCCTGGGATTCATCAGGCAGCAGCAGCTGCTGCTCCTCAGAGGTAACCAGCACATGGTTGTAGGGCTTGTGAAGTGCTGTGCATTCCCTCCTGATCTTTATGGCACAAATCAGAGGAGGATTACATAGACATTGGTCTCTACAGACCCTTCTGTGGTGGTTTCCTTTGGACTGAAGCTAATGGCAGATGGTGCTAACAGTCTTCCCAGAGGCTCTACAGCTGCTTGGAGCAGCACCATTAACACAGCTTCTTACTGACTGATTCTCACTTCAGAGGTACTTACTAAGAGCAGAGAAATAAACAGTTTCTTAGGGTGCTTCTCAGCTGAAGTCTCTGGTGTACAGCTTTGTCCACTTCTGCATTCATGGGTGCACACAATGAATAAGGATGGCAAGTTCTATCATGAGATCTGAGTACTGACCTGGTTTTCCTTGCTGCCTATGTAAGTAACCTGAGCTAGTGTATTTGCCACTTTGATATTTGGGACATTGAGTGCTAAGTGTGGGCAAATGTGTGGGTCTTACCCTACTTAACATTGCCAGTGAGCTCTAGAGTTGTATGTCTAACTGCTGAATGCACACTGGATAGAGGCTGAAGATGTGTGACTTGAACATAGGAAAAAATAATAATTATTACAGGAAACCCCATATCCCCAGTTTTTCTCATTTTCAGTAACACTCTTTTCTATTTTTGAGGTGCCCTAGGTATTATGAGCCTTACAGGGTCCTCAATGTGAGAGATCTCTTGTTCAGACACAAACATTTTCCATTCTGTTGTTCCATAAGAATGCTCTTCCATGTTCACATTACCAGAGAGGGACCCAAGATGAACCATGAAATCTGGCAGTTTTTTGGAGAATAAACAGGTCCATTTCCATGAGAGTTAGAAATTCATGAGCCTTTCAGAGTATGGTCCTCTCTAACACACAATCCTGAAGTTAAACTCCTACTGAGCCCACATCAAATTACCTTGAGCATTGTGACCCATGTAGATGATGATGGATACACAGGATTAGACCACAAATTATATTTATATATGCTGCAAAAAATGCTCCCAAAGACGGGGAGAATGACTATATTATTTGCAAGAGGATCTACCCTAGGCATTTTAGAAAGATGTTAATTGTAAATGAGGGTGTCTTACTGTGGCCTCATTCAGGTAAACCTCCTTAGCATGAGAAAACCTGATGTTTACCAAGGCCTATTCTTCTAATATGTTAAGATCTTTAAAAATTAATGTTATCTTCTGTTATTTATATATGAGAATACAGAAAAACTTATGAAATCATGTGGGAGATTTAGGAAAGATGTTTTCTATATATGTTTTAATACAGCAGTCAGTCTGACATTGCTTACGTCTAAACTGCTGTATCTGGCATTTATTGGGTCAGATCTTTACTTTGATATCCAAGAGATATACCTATTATAAATAATTCTGTTTTCAAATCTGTGTTGCTGATGCCAGTTTCTATTTAAAAGTGCTTGCTGCCTGAATCAAAGCTTCTGCTCTGGCATGCTGAAAAGCTTGCCTCTGAGCAGCAAAGCTCTGCCAGATTTCAGCTTCCTAGCCCCAGCTACTTCTACACAGGATCTGTCTGCAAAAAGTGGCAATGAAATAGATGATGATGAAAGTATTTTGTTCCTAACTGTGATTTCATTCAGGCTGAACTCTTTCAGTCCCCCTTCTTATGTCCACAATTTTCCTTGAACAGATAGCAGCTTTTGATATTTGGGTAGGGGAGGAGAAAGACTAAGAAAGAATTAGTGGAGGAAATGTCAGGCAGCCTTTGCTTTTCCAGATATAGTTTCCCTGAAAATAGCTCAGTATAAAATAAATACAATGTCCATGGTTCTTCCTTTTCCAAAATGAGAGCTTGATACTATTGACACCTTTTCCTCTAGATGGAAGGACAAATGTAGTTTCTCTTCCAATGCATACAACTTCTCAGAGGCCATCTGAATACAGTTTTGCTGTGCTTGGAGCATTGACAGGAGACAGCAGGGGTCCCTATGGCTATACCTAAACTAGTGGTGTAAGCAGTGTTTCTGGATCTAAGGGAATTCTGTGGTCTATTCTGGAACTGATTTGATCTTGGTGTGCACTAGCCTCTTCACACAACTTGAGAGAAGAAAGCAAAGGCAGTGGTATGAGAAGGCAATGCACTGCACTCTAGGCATAAGTCTTGTCTGGAGAAAGAAGGCACTGGGATCCTGGAGAGCTGCAGCAAGAGCAAGCTCTGGCAAAGCATCTGTTTGACATAGCCTGAGAGTTTGACAGATCTGTTGCTGTAAGCATGGGTTACTGTTCACATGCACAAGTGTTAACATGACTCTTATTTCATCCTCCAACCCACACCCTGATTCAGGTTAGATTTATTGGTTTGGTTTGTTTCCTTTTTGTTTTAAGAACTAGCTGGTAGGCCTAAAAGACTTGAAAAAGACTAGTCAGTGTGTTCCATTATTTGAATTTCACCATCTGGCCTGTTTTTTAGCCCAGTATATACTGTAATGAGAAAAAGACCAACTGATGGCCAGACAATAATAATCAAAACACCCTGACTACTGAAGTATCACTGATAATGAAGCCTGGGGATAGCTGTGTGCTGTTTCTGTAGGTGGACAACAGCTGTCATGTCAGGATTCAATGAATTCTCTAAAGCAAATGTACATTTCATATGGTCAGATTGTTGTTTATTTTGTCAAGCTACTGGATTGGGTAAGCTTTGTCTTTTTTTTTTAATAGGTTATCATTTTCCAATTTCAGAATGTATAAGTTGTTATGGAAGCATTTGTCATAGCATGAGTCAAGTTTAGTCACAGCCACATGGGCAAAATGAAACTGGCTTGTATATTGGTGGAGCATTTATCTAAAAGTTTGAAAACTAATGAAGAATTTTTCTGATGTTTGTGGCTGTGCATATGTGTGTGTGGAGATAAATACATATATACATAACTCATGGAGCTTTGATATTGGTGTTTTTAATCCATATAGATTTGACAGACATTTAGATAGAGTGTCCTGAAGGAGACTTGAGTAAAAACATTTGTTATATGACCATATTTTATGTTCTGTATGTCATAGAATCATTCAGGTTGGAAAAGACCCTTGGGATCATAGACTCCAACCATTAACCCTAATTAACTCTATTCTTTGAAGTGAGGAGTTCTTACAGGTGTGCTAGGGTTGTGTTAAAATCTACAGAACGTGTAAGAAATACATAGTCTTAATTATTTATACATAATTTCCCATGTTTGCATTCTGGTATTTGTTTAGTACATTTAAAAATAGTGAACTACTTAATTGTATTTCTTTGTGCTGCTCCTTCCCTGCACAACTCTAGGCTGAATGAAAACAAAATGGATTTGCATGGAGATGTTGACATAATTCCTTTAAGTGTGCAGTAAAAATAAAACATTGTATTTTTTTCTATCTCTTTTAGGATAACTACTTACTTTCTGGTTTAGACATCTCCTTTAGATTGAAGGCTTCGGGGGGGACCTACTAGTGGCTTTCCAGTATCTAAAATGAACTTACAAGAAGGCTGGAGAAGGCCTGTTTGCAAAGGCCTGGAGTGAAGGGACAAGGAGCAATGGTTTTAAGTTGGAGAAGAGTAGATTTAGACTGGGTATTAGGAAAAAGTTCCTCCCCACGAGGGTGGTGGAACACTGGCACAGGTTGCCCAGGGAGGTGGTTGAGTTCCCATCCCTGGAGGCATTCCAGGTGAGGCTTGCCAGGGCTCTGGGCAAGCTGATCTAGTTGGGGATGTCCCTGCCCACTGCAGGGGGGTTGGACTAGATGACCTCCAGAGGTCCCTTCCAACCCAAACCATTCTAGGATTCTATGATCTTCACCTGAGCTTCAACTCTATTCCATTCTGAATTAGACAAAATCTAAGACAGGTTAAACTGGTAATTCTTGCATAAAACATCTTTGTAAGTTCAAAATAATGGAGCTAGGAACATGAAAACTTACCCATAGTAGCATCTACTTAACACCCAGATGAATTTAAAATGTGTGTTTCAGTTGTAGGTCTGGCCATGAAGTTGCATTCCCTCTTTCCAACTGCCTAATTGTGTGATTTCTAAAATGCTATACCTGAGAGAGCTGATCTGAATTTCTTGGAAATAACAAATTTGAAAAGAAGTTACTCATCTTACCTATCCTTAGCTAAGTAAAAGTCCATTTTCAATGCTAGCATAGTTGCCTAGGCCATCTTTTACTTTCTGCACCCTCAACATGGCACATGAGATTTAACAGTGACCTTGGTCTCTGTAGGACCAAGCATAAGCAAGAGCTTTTCTGCATGCCAGTCCTTAAACATAAGTGTTATCACTTCTAGAAGCAGGCCCTGGCTGCAAAGATATGCTGTGAACTGCAGAAATTGCAGTCACTTAGAAGAAACTAAACTGAAAACTAAAATCACTGAACAGAATTAGTTCTGTTCTAACTCAAACCAGGAAACAATGTGTCTAAAAAGGGAGTTTAAAATGGCTTATGTCTTACTGGACCAGGTCATTTTCTGCCACAGGTTTAAAGTAACTTCAACTGAATTAAGCAAATTAATGCTAATTTAAAGGTCTGACTTGTCCCTGGGATTAGAATAGCTGTAGTACTTCTCTTGGTGATTGTGGGCATGAACAGATGTTGTGGGAAGCAAGAAAAGAATGTGGGGAAACTTCCAAATTCAAGATTTGTATAGTCTTACTGAAATAGTCTTGCCTTCAAGTTAAAAATTCTCAGTACTGTTGGAAAACATTGTTTTTTTTTTTTAAATATCAGTTTGTTTTGCTTAGAAGAGGCTTTTAATTAGAAACATGCTTTCATAGAACTTGATTGATATTTATGTGTCTCATTGTTATAGCTTTACTGTATTAGCAACCCCAAGTATAATTACAGTAGTTATGCTCACAACCCAAAATTACCCATGTCTGAATGGATCCCCAAAGATACCCTGGAGCTTCCCAGCAGTTGACATTATAGATGAATTGAGGCTTAATAGTGAATTAATGATTTAACTAAAGTGTATATGTGAAATGTATTTTCACACTGCATTATAAGCTTTCTTCTATAATATTTTCTTTAAGAGGATTTCTTACAACATGCTGTTAAGTCTGTGTTGCTTTTCTTTTTGAAGAACAAGTGAAACTAGGTGAAATAAGTGCATTTGTAGGATTTATTACTTTGGGATTCTGTAAAATTTAGAGTGATGTTAAAGTACTTGTGCAGGCACCACTGGGGAAACTTTTATGTTCAATAACATTGTGTAAAATCAGCATTTTACTTGGGTTATCTTTTTACAGCTCTTGTCAGAATTTTCCTGGTGAGTTTACCCAGGGATTTACTGTCTGCCCAAAATAATAATAATAAAAAAAAAAAAAGTCTGGATTGTGCTTTGAGGTAAATTTCTATGTTTTATAAGCCCAAAATGAAAGACAAAGTGTCTGTTATGAGGACGTGAAATGGAAGAGTATATTCTGGTTATTAACAACTACAAAATGTGTAGTTGTTGTTGTTGTTTATAAACAACTACAGATTTGGGAACTACAGACAATCAGTTAAATATCAAGTCCCAATTAGCAGGTGTCTTAATCTGGTTTTTGGATGGATGAACAAAAGAATAGTCACAGAAACAGCTAGAATACATGAGAATTATAAAAGTAATTGATGAGTCTTATTGTGTTCATTTGGAGAATCAGTAATTTCAAAAGGTTGTCAATAGATTACAATGATTCTTCTCCCCCAGAAATACCCCACAGCCCAGTGCAATCTGGAAATGACTTGTTTGTATAGGCAGCATGTGCAAACAGTCAGAGACTCTGACCTATATGTCTTAAATTGGGAGTAAGGAGTTTTGAACTACTGAGTTCATCCAACTGTGATGCTGTCTGACTACCTAAATATCTGCATAGGGTGAAGATAATTCCTTAACCTGTCAGGAAAAAAAACACACTTCAGGGAAGACTGGATTCAAAGATTGAATGTTGGAAACTCCAAAATGGGGCAAAATGAAATGCAGGTGTTTAATGATAAATGCAATTAAATTGGAGCAATTTGTTCAGTGAGCTGGTGGATTTTGTGCTCTCTAAGAACTTCACATCAGGACTGTGTAGTTTTATGGAAGATATGCTGTGGACCAAACACAAGTTGAGGTCTTAATATAGGGAAGTTCATTGTCCTTTTTCTTGTGAGATTTGTTGGTTTCTGTTTCCAGTATTTCCTATTCTAATCCTGATTTTTATTTGGAGTGTGATATTTGCAAGGGAAATATGGCCCATACAAGTAGCCAGAATGCTGTTTTGGCACCCACAGCACTTCTCACCAAACAACTAAGGCCTGAAAAGACAACAGTGAGAAGGCCAATAGAAGGAATTCCACCTACTTGACAGGAAAACAAAACATAGAAGACATATGTCCAAGAAGAGAGGCCCAGTTCTGTAAGTGGACACAGTGTGGAGGTGGGAGGGGGATGTTGTTTGCCACAGTGACTGGGACAGCTTAGAGGAGCTCCTCATAGGTATCCAAAATGCCACACAAACACAGCTAAGTGATTTCAGAGCTCAGCTGAGTTGGAAGCAGTCTGTGACTGCTGGATTCCTCCAATGTGTTAGCTCATCTGGAAACAACTAAGCATGAGTGATATGGGTGGGTAGGAGGAACAGGTTGCTTCTGAAGAGTAATGCTGTGTTTTTAGGGACCATTATTGCAGCTGACCAAATGTCATTGTTTCTGTGAAAAATCAGTTCTGTTTGGAATAAAATAATGGGGATTAAAAAAGAAAAAGAGAGAGAGAAAGAACTGTTGCAAGAAAATATTTCACATTTTCATTTTTTCCAAATATTTTAAAATGGTTAATTTAGGAATACCTATATGTCTTATTGTCCTTGTTGTATTTCACTCTCTAGGAAGGACCTCAGGGTTTCTTACATACTTTTTTGGTGAAGTGCATTACTTTCCATGCTCTCTGAGAGTTTGGTCTTTATATATTGCTTCATTTAGAATTTAGGTGTTAGAATAAAATCTTGCTTTTTAACGTGCCTACATTTTCTGTCTTATGGTTTTTGCTATATACAGATTTTCTAGTAAAATCTAAACTTTTACAGTAGGAAATCTCCTTTTTCTCTGGGCTGCTTTCAATCACTGCTCCTTTCTCTACCTTGTTTTTAGGGACATGGTTGAGTGGCATGGTGGTGATAGGTGTGGTTGGACTTGATCTTAGAGATCTCTTAATGATTCTGTGAATTAGAAATCAGAATTCATGGCAAAATACACTGGCAATCTTCTTTTCATGTGGCTTTTGTAATGGGTTGCTGATTATTGCTCTCCATTTTTTTTTTCTTAGGGGGTTGTGGTTTTTCAGATTCAATCCCAACAACAGCAAATCCTTTTCAGGGTTTATGCATGCTTTCTTTTGAGCTTTTTCTTATTAGTTGGAGTGGAACTAGCATGAGAGCAGGAAGATATATACTCATTTTTTGTCATCTCCATATTTTCTCAGAAAACATCTATTTTTCCTATAAGCAAAGCACAAAAAAAATAGCCATGAGTTCTTGGAAACAGATTAATAATGAGCTGATACACAGCTGAAATGTGGCAGCTGACTACATGAGCAATTCTGTGTGTATACAATAAGAGCTAAACCAGATTGTCTAATCACAAGAAATCATCAGACCATACCTGTAGAGTTCACCTTTAGACTTAAGGGACAGAATGTTCAGCAATAAATTTTGATTAATATGATCCCCTTGCTTTCAACTTGGTTTCTGTTTCTAAATTATGCTTGTAATAAGACACATTAAAAATATAAGTAAAGACACAATCATTTTAATGAAATGTAGACTACCAAAACATTCAAACCTGATTGTATAGGTGTTTTATTCCTGCTGTCCCTTGGGAGCACAGCCACTTCTGTAATCAGTTTTGCTGGAAGGAGTTTGCTCAGTATCTGTATTTTTTTTTTTTTACTACCTGCTAGTAGGCTACTCACCTGATGTGATTTCTGCTCTCCAACAGAAAATCTGGCCTAATGTTCTGCTTGCTCTGTGTAAGAATTATGCTTAGTTGCCAGATATAAACTGCTGCAGCCCTTTGTAATCTACATTTTGAGTGGCAGTCAGGTGGAAAAATCTAGTCTCCCCTGAAATCACTATTTGATAAGTAAGATAGGATAGGAAAAGTTTTAGGGTCACCCCCCTCTCCTCAAGAAGTTCCAGTGCTTGAAACAAATCTTCCTTTCTTCATTCTCATAATTGCTTGATAGGTAGAAAATGCATTTATTTGAGCTCTGGAAAATTTCCGGGTCACAGAAACAGAGTAGACATCACCACAAAGTAGAATCTGAAAATGCAACATTCAACTTCCTGAGCTATTAGGTTGCTTTTGAATTTTGAAAAGTAGATAATCGTCTTAAACTGAGGCTTTCAATCCTTCTGAAGTCCCCAGTTCCAAAGGAGTTGTCATGGAGGGAGTTGTCTCAGCAAAATCTTTACTCTCCTGCAATTTACTGAGAATTTGGCAGGAATACTAGGCAAAGTTTTATTGGATACTTGTCTGTGTTTTGGCAAGCATTAGTTGAAACAGATGTTTATATACAACATTTTTATTTTAGAAACATGCTTTATCTGAAAACTAGTCTAGTTTATTGCCCTTGCTACTCCTATTGGAAGGCAATTACAGGATATTCTGCAACTTCCAATTTCCAACCCATATGTATTTATGGCCCATCTAGAAATATTTTTATTGGGTCAGCATTGTTGTTTATTTTAAATAGATTTTCTTCTTCTCTTGTGTTTACTCTTAGCCACTCCATCTATTTCTGCAGAACAATCTTATCACATCTCAGTTCATTTTGTGAGATGGAACAAGACAAGTCCATATTTCATATGGCTTGCAGTGCTCTGGGGACTTCAGCACATACAACTTAGAATTGCATTTGCTAGTTGAAGAATGTGTCACGTTATTGTCAACAATAACTCAGCCACATCACACTCTGTTTCTTCTCTCCCAGCTGTTTAGAGCAGAGCTTATTTTGGTTCCTCTTTAAGTGATTCAGCTTGCTTTAATGTTATTCCCCTCAATATTCTTACAGTTCCTTATGTATAGTGCTGTGGTTTGCTTCATGTTGGGTTACTAACACATTTTATCAGCTAACCTTTTTTTCTTTTGTGCTTGCATGAAATGTAAGGAAAGGAAAATACTAAACAACATCTGTATTGTGGCTAACCCTTGAGTAACTCTTAGTAGTTGATCTTGACTTGATTATTCTCTTCTCAGATCCGTCAGCTGCCAGCTGGTTTTCAGTCATTTCACTATCCACTGCACAATTCTTGTACCAATTCAACTGTTCTTTCAACTAATAGATTACCACCCAGAGGCAATCTATTAGTTGTTTTACAGGATGGCTGATAAACTGCCTATGTTGTTATTTCCCCACTTATATATAAATTTGAGGCTAATCTAATTCAGTGATTCTTGGAAAATTTATTTTGGATTTTATCCAACGTACAGTAGGTTTTGTGTTACTTCCCTAAATAAATGCATTCTTTACTTTTAAACAACTTAGTTTCAACCTTAATTTATGAAATCATTACTTTCAGATCAAGAATGGATTTATGTAGAGTAGGGAATTCTACAGGGCCTGTGGGAGACATATGCTGAAACTCTTTTTCTGTCAGAATAGACTTGAATTGTGTTTTCTTAACTCTGAAACTTGTCAGTTTCTTACACAGAATATACTAACCAGCTAATCTCCCATTTGCCTCCTGAATTTTCTGCCTTTCAGATAAAGTACTTAAATAGTCACTGGAATAGGGAAGGAGAAATGGAGAATGAGTCGAGTCTGATGCTCTTTGGAAGGAGGAGGCACCTAGACTCCATTCCTAACCATAATGCATATTGAGTTATTTATACAAGAGAGAACTGACTAGACAGTAAAGAGTAGGGATACTTCCTTTCCTGGTTTCCCAATGTATTTTTAACCTGTTGGGCCCCTTGGAAAGTGAAAACTGGAGTTTGAACACTCAGAAGAGAGAAGAGTTGAGTTGGAGTGTTCTTACTACTAAGCAACTGATAAAAAAAGAAGTGTAAAATAACTTTTCATCCTCATCTGGCAGCTTTGTGAATGTAGTCTTGGATTTTTCTCCAGATTTCTTCTGAAATCCAAAAAGAAACACCCTGTTGTAGAATTGAGTTGACTGTTTCCCTCCACTTACATGTTTAAATATGAGGGGAAGTGACAGTGAAGTGAAAATTTGTGTCTTTTGGCAAAATATTGATAAATAAGAGGTCTATTTCCCACAACCAAGAATCAAGGGAGATGTTTTCAGTTAGTATTGTTTGCCTACTGACATGAAAAATCATTTCATCCATAGCTACAAACTGATTTCTATTTCTTTGTGCAGCTGCTTGGTTTTCATAGAAATAGCTACCATGTTTAAGAAGGATTTAATCTGCTTCAACTCAATATCTAAGGAAAATACACCAAGAGTGGTTCAGGATTCTCATTGATGCTGTCATAGCTGTCAGGAGCTGTGTCCACCTATGGACTTCTATACATTACACTACTTGCACTTGCAAGTATTATATTTTAGTCATCATGATGTTGTTATTAAAGTCTAAGATCACCACCAACCCTTTAAGGGCAAAATCTGGTTCTATCCAAGAATGCAATTTAATGGAGTAGGCTTTATATAGGACTTTATTTTCCCAAATTAAAACAGAAAGATGTTTTCCAAAATAGTTAGGGAACAGTCTCCTTTTTTATGTATTTTACAAGTTCAATTTGTCTACTTAACAGTAATATTCATGTAAAAAATATCCTTACCTCATGTTCATTTACATGCTAAAACCAGAATCACTCAGAATCACAGGATGTTAGGGGTTGGAAAGAACCTCTGGAGATCATCTAGTCCAACCCCCCCTGCAAGAGCTAGAGCACTCCCAAACTGTACTAGTTTTATTTCAATATTTAGTTACTAATAGTTGGGGAAAAGATGAACTATAAATAAACAAGATAACAGTAAGAAAATCATTACATTATAATAGTGATACATTCTTTTAAAAGATGTCTAACTTCTTCCCAATTGTGGAAAATTAAATTAGCAACTTGGTATTGCATTAGAATGAACACAATTACCAACTTGTCAAAAATAATCTGTATTTACCCTTCAGAGAGTAATGACTCATTGTAGTTTTGTATTGGATTTTCATGTGAGATGATGGAACCCACATATGATAAATATAATAAATTGAATAAGCAATTATTAAGTATAAGGTAATCTGTTTTTTCTCTGGGATGTAATAAACCAACCTTTTCTTAGCATTGAAAAAAAAAGGAAAAAATGTCTAATTTCCATCTCTGTTCTTAGAAGAATTATCTGAGAGCTCTGATTGCATGCATGTGACAAAATTAAATCTCTTTCGTGTTATCACAAAACATTGATCTTTAGTTAGCAGCCACTAAAAGATGCTGCAATTAGGCCTGAGCAGTTGCAGGTCATCGAACTGTTGCTGATGGCCTTGGACTCCTTACTAATAACTGGCCTTATTTTCATTATTTCCTTGAAAGCCCTGAATTAGCATTAGTTTTTTTCCTGTTTCTTTGTTTCACTGAATCATTAAGGTTGGAAGAGGCCTCGAAGATCAAGTCCCAACCATACCTATCACTACCATATCACTAAACCACAGCCCTAACCCTGGAAGAGACAGATTAGACTTTTACAAAACCATTTATGTGCTGCGTTTTAAGGTGAGAAGTCAATCCTTTGAAAAGATATGCAGCATAATTTCTGGTTTTCTATTATTATTGTATTGCTTTTCTGTTCATTTCCATCCAAGGTCATCCAGGAGAGTTAATAGCTTTGGCTATATATTTCTACAACATTTAAAACGGCACAAGGCAGGCAGTGTGCAAAAGGCAAAGCTTTAGGTAAGACAGAGTTCTGCACCTGAAAAAAAAAAAGAGGTTGATGAGTTACATTATTTTCTGGTGTTGCTATATATGAGGGAAATGTGGGAGTTTGGTCAATGAGGAGCAAAGCACTTGTAGCTTCCTATGGAAACAACTCTAGAGGCTGCAACAGCTGGAGCCTCACCTCAGGGGATGAGTGTGAAATGTTGCCAACAGGTAAACCTACAGAGATCAAAACATGAGGTTTAATCTTTTGAAATGATCTGTTTTATAAAGAAAACAAAACAATATTCCTTGACAATGTTAAGTGCTGAATAGTTATCCACTGAATTCAGTGGGTACCATAAATGGTTCAGTTGCATATAAAGCTTTCCTTTTTTGTGTTGCCATCACAGGTGCCAGTATTATTAAGGTGGATAAGGACATTGACTGCAATATTTTGTGGTTCTGTTGCTTCCTAGTTGTGGAGGTAACTCTTTAACTATCTGCAATACAAAGATGGGGGGGGTGAAGTAATTTTTTTTGTAATTTCAGGCTTTTTGAATGCTATTTTCAAAAAAGACACTTAAGAGAATTTTCCCCATTTCCATGAAGAAGAGGCTTTCCTTTCTCAGACTCTCAGGAGGTCTTCGGGAATGCAAATTCTGATCTAACATAGCTGCCTTATTCAATGACAAACTGAGGAGCTTTGCTTGTGGTAGAAAATTATGTTCCTGTCAGCAATTCCTGGAAAACGAAGGAACATTTGCATATTTCCTAAGATTCCTAGATAACCTTTTGCCACAGCAAGTCCAACAGGTTGCTCAGAGTTTCAAGTAGCAGACTTCCAGGAGACAACGTGTTTTAGAAGAAAATATTTTGCAATTGCTTTTTGTAGATTTTTCTTAACTTCCTGTGCAGAAAAAGGAGTTTGTCCTAGAGTTGTACATGGAATTGAGCATGAAATTAAAGCACACAAATAATACCTGAAAATGTATTCTAAAATTGTACTCGATATAAAAATGACAACTGTACAAATAGCTCTTATTTTGTGTAAGAGAAAGGAGAACAATGTTGTGCTCTTTTAAGTTGTGTTTCAGCTTCTAAGCATTTGCAGATGTCTAGAGTTTTCACTCATCATTTCAAGAGGGATAAAGTCACATTTTTGCTATATAATTCCTAGGAATGTTTGTTTTCAGCACAACATTTGTTACATTTTACTGTCAGGCTGCTCCTTAGAGTTGGTGAATGGTTTTACTGATATTTTCCTGTAATTCCCTTGTTTTAGCAGTATAGGAGATTTGAGTCCTAATCCTCTAGTGATTTGTACTGGAGTCAGCAGGGGCTTTGTTACACTTTGAACAGACAGAGAAGAAACAAATGACTTAATTTGCATCTTTCTAGCTACCTGTTTCAAAGATGGAGTCAAATATGAGCAATGAAGCAACAGCAATTCCACAATTGCTTTTTCTTCAATGTAAAGGTACCTTTCTTTTAAGGAGGTTCTTTACTTTGCTGCTTAACTTTTAGATGTTAAAACTTTCATAACATTCAGGGTTTCTCCAAAATTCCTCTGAAGGTCTGTCGTTATAGCTGAGCTCCTCTGAAAATGTGTTGTTAAATATCAGGCAAGATTTATATCCACACTTGAAATGCACTGTTTCAGCAAAGAGACCTAAGGAATCAGTTGAGGTGGTCTGGAATTAACCCCAGATAAATGAATGCCTGCTGACCTTGGTTTGTTATTGCCAGTTCTTACAGTTAAACTGTGGTCAAAACTAGCTCAGCTAAATTCACTGTAAAAATAGATGGATAGATAAGACTATGGACATCACATTCTTTCTTTTTCTCATTCTAACTCAGCTTTTCTGTAATTTGTCAAAACTGGTATATGTTTTGTGGTAACTAGATCCCCACAAACTCTTGGCCAGATAGGTCATGCTTGTAACCAAAGGAGCAATTCCTCCCCTCCTCCCCAAAAAGCCAATATATTTGGTTTTAAAAATACGTAAGGCTTAAGTGACTACGGTCAGAAATAGCAGAAATCCACTTTTTGACTACTGCTTTCACATATAAGACAAAATCAGCAACATCCTGAGTTTCAACTTCCATCTTTTTCAAGAAGACTTGGGAGGGAGGGAACCACAGCTCTGCAAATCAGCAAATGTGGATCCACAGGAATTCTGCTTTATGCACAAAATCATCTCTAAAGGAAGCTTGACCCAAAAGCCATGCACTCAGTAGAAAGCAATATGGAAAGTAGCCTGAATCCCCATTTCAGAATGGGTCTAGTTTATTGTAGTTTCACTTCTTCTAGTCAGAATTGCCTACACATTTTTCAAACTCCATTTTTAACCTCTTTGGCTCATTTTCCAGCCTCTTTTATAAGCCAGACAATTTTCTGTAGCCACAAACAGTGCATTTTGCTACAGTTTTCACAGGAAAGTAATAATCTAAACAGCCTCTTTGGGCAGCAATACCAAAAGGGAAGTTTCAAGCTCTATTTGTTTCAAGGTCTACTTGAGGAGGTTGTACAAGGATATGAATTAACTGATGATGGCAAACATACCCAGCCTTTTGAAAGGACAAGTTCTATTTCTTGTACTTAGCATCATGTTCAGTTCTTGGCAAGTTTAATACCTAAAAAATTATTACTCAAATAGGTAAAACTGGAATAAGTGATCCAACCCAGAATAAAGCATTCAACAAATATATTTAGGTGAAGTTGGAATAAGTAGTCTGTTCTGGAATAAAGGTTTTGTAACTCATTGAACATCTGTAATTCGCTTATGCATGCAAAAAACCCCAATTCTTCTCTTCTAATCAGTAGCTCTGAATACTGAATGTAGGAGATAAGCATGACAACAGGTTTATTGATTCTCAGACAAAGAACTTCTGTATTACAATTAACCTTTGACACAGATGGGAATTTTTGGCTTCACTCATTTTAATTAAGTGCATCTGAAATTTCTCTGATTCCAGAATATGTCTTATTCCTATTATCTCTTTTATTCCAGAAACTGAGGTTTTCACACATGGAATTAATTAGGAAAAACAGCTGAAGAAGGTCTATTCCAGAGTAATCTTCAGGTAGAGAAGCCTTAGCACAACACTTGAAGGTAGTGAGATTAAGCTGGTGATAATGGCTTCAGATTTGTTAAACATTGAAATCCAACTTGTTTCCTCCAAAATGCATGATTGTGTAGGTCTAGCTAGGGAAAAAAAACCAACCAAAAACATTAGCAGCTATATTTTTTTACATAAATTCATAGATTTTGCTCTGTGCAAGAACAGATCTACTCTTATTATTTAAGCACTTCTTAGGGCTCAAGTGGATAAACCTATTGCCCCTGGGCAATTGTTCTATATGCCTCCTGTTCTCTTGTGGCTGTTTTTTTACTCTGGACAGCAAGAAAGTAAGACAAATTTGGTTATCCCCCAGTGATAAATGAGGTTCTAACTTTAGGTAGCACATCTCATCTTTTTAGATCCATGGCCAGCAACTGCACTGCAGCTCAGATGATGCTTCATAACTTAGCCAGGTGTCTAAGACCCCAAAGCAGAACGAAACTGTAAATAATCCAATCTGATTGTTTAGGCATTGCTTTGGATTTCATTCTCATTTTCCATTTCATCCATCGTGTGCAACCACAGCACTTGAGTAGCATTGATCCACGAAAAAAGAGAGAAGCCATCCTCAGCTCAAGTGTTTTCTAGATCAGTGATCCAAATCTCCACTTTCTCTCTTCATTTAACTTGAGATAATGTATAATGATTCCTGAAATTGACAGAGTGATTTATGAAGCAAACCTACATTTTTAGTTACCACAAACTTTCTGAACAGAAGTGAACATTTTAGACCAAGTATTTGATCTATATTGATGTGAAAATTTCTGTTGTTTTGAAATAGTTCATTAAACTTACTCTATATGCCAGCATTTTAATTGACTCCTATATAATAAAAGACAAACAACAAAAAACCCCATCATGAGTACAAGCTAGAAACCTTTCCACAGAAATTATCCATGGATAATCTAGAGCTTGTTCATTTGTATTCTTCTTTCCCTTTAATTTACATAGAGAAGCTTATCATGGTTAAAGTGTCTTTTTGATACTGCTCTTGCCTGAGGCTTTCTTGGCAATTGGCTAATGATCAATCTGATCTATTCTGCCAACATTACAGAGAATATAGTCAGAAGCCTTATTAGTGGTGTGTGAAAATGCAGAGACTTCCCTTCATGTGATTGTTTTAACTCACTGTTACTTAGTCATGCTCATTTATGCTGTGTAGCAAACTCCTAGAATTAGTATGTGACAGTTTTGTCTAAACAGAAAAGAAGAATTGCCAGTGGATCTAGAGGGGAAAACATTTTAGTTTCACTCAGAAGAAAGGGATGTGATACTACTAACCTTTCTGACAGCAGCATTGGCATTCACTCCTATGGTCTGTTTATAGCTCCCCACTGTTCTGCTCTGAGGTGGTATTGGTTCTTTTTGGATCTCAAGGAGAAAAGTGTGAACACCCACAGCTAATTAACTACTCCACTGAGCAAAGCATAGAAATAGTAGGAAAAGTTATAGCAATAAATTGGTAGAAAGTCTGACAATAACCTAAAGTCTCTTGTAACATGAACAGAAGCAATACAAAATGTAGTAATTGTCTGATGTCCCTGGTGATGCTGGAAAGGCTGGTGGCTCCAGCATCACACTAAACCCTTCCATGACAATCATAGCACGTTTCTGCTGCCAGGTAAAGGAGTGCTGTGTGCAGGGATGCCACTCAGTCTTAGGATAAGACCAAGTTTGTAGATGGTGTCATCAACATGTATTGGCTGGCAACCACGGACAGGCTTCTCTGCTACACTTAATCAAACAGGTTCATCCCTCAGCAGTCAGAGAGCTTTGCTGTTGAGCCCTTTACATGTCTAAGTTGGTATTGCAAAATCTATTATTTTCTTCCTAAAACAGAAAAGAAAAAAAAAGGGGAGGAAAAAGTCCAGACTCTGTAGGCAGTTGATAACAAAAAATATGTGATTTGATAATTGATTTGAATTGAAAAGATCAAAATGTTATGTAGAAAATAGTGTGAAATAAAGCCATAAATGTTATTTTGCAGAAATCATTGAAAAAGGGAATAGGCTTAGGCATACTAAAGTATCTTGTGAATGTTATGTAGAAAATAGTGTGAAATAAAGCCATAAATGTTATTTTGCAGAAATCATTGAAAAAGGGAAATAGGCTCAGGCATACTAAAGTATCTTGTGTATTGACAATGCTTTCTTTGCACATTTTCCATCAATAATAGACATGCTGTTGCAACAGTAGTAGCTAAATTAATTGAAAGGAGTCTTGTACATGCACAGATAAAAGGAATTTAATGCATTGCAAAAGAATAAAACTACAGCAGGATAGATCAGTAACAGGAGTTAGTTGCAATGGGCAGGGTCAGATAAATGCTTCCCAAGAGTTAATGGGAAATGGCCTCAAAGCATTTATAGACAAGGCTATCAGTATGGTGGCTAAAGAGATCTGATAATATGGAACTTGAAATTTGTCTTATTTCATTGCACATTTTATCCTATGTTTTCAAATATTGTCCAGTTACTGGTCTTGCTATCTAAGAAGCAATGCAAAGATGACATCTATTTAATAAAACCCCAATCAGGTGACATTAGGAATGATTGCATTCAGTGAATCTTTTTCAAATCTACAACCTAAGACAACAGAATGTCAAGAGATCTTGGAAAACCAAATTGGATTGTCTGCTACAAAGGAGAAAAAGCCTCTATATATTCATATTGCTTAAAAGAACTGGAATGATAAATACACCATTGAAAAAAACAAACAAACAGTAATTATCCCCAAAATGAATTTCAGTCTCCAAGATAGGATTTTTTTTTTTACAAGTAGATTAACAATGGTTATATACATTGGGCAAAGATCAGTGTATAATGGATAGGTTTTTTTTTTACAAGTAGATTAACACAATGGTTATATACATTGGGCAAAGATCAGTGTATAATGGATATAGTTTCAGAAGTCAGAGCTACCCTTTAGCCCCTATACACACACATAACTATGAGGCTGCTGAAGCTGTGAGCTTTCTGAACTCATTGAGAGTGCTGTCATTGATTTCAGAACACATCCTATAAGGATGACTGATTTGTCAGTGAGCATAACATATATCCAGGCACAGTCTGAAAATCACTTGTGGTCTCCTGTGGCCCCTGGTGCGATAACTGTGCTGACAGCAGAGGGAGCATTAAACTCATTGCCCACGGGAAAGTGTGGGGAGTGATACCCATGTTCCTAGAATCCTTGNGAACCTCATGTTACAAAGGGTTTTTTAGGTAATCCATCTGCAAAGAGACCCTTTTGATTTAGTTCCATTGCTTTTACCAAATTTCTTTTGGTAGATGTCTGGTATAAGGTATAAGGCTGCTGACAAATGCAAACAACTACCTTTCCTAATAATATGATGCTGTCTCCATGGCTTTTCAGGGCTGCAGTCCAACAAGTTTTGCAATGGGTAGAGGAGCTGTTTGTAACTCAGGATGCTATCCTTCTATTAGTGGACATTAGGAGATGCTTTCTGAAGAGGAAGAAAATCACATACACAAAATGAAATATTCTTGTTGCCAGTTTTTTTTGTTTGTTTGTTTTTTTTATAAAAAGGTAATTAGAAGTAGCCAGAGTTTGGGTTATTTTAATAAATATTTCATGACACATTAATGAGCAAGAAGGCTCTAAGAGTACAGGGTAAATTCCTTTTACTCATAGTATTTTATGGCTGCATGTCCCTCCTGCACATGCAGCAGGAATATGTAGACAGGAAGTAGCAATAAATACCATTTTGAAAGGCAGTATTAAAGCCAGTGAGTAAGGCTTGTGGGGCAAGACTGGCAGGGAACTTGCAGGTAACATAAAAACCTCATTGTAACAGTGTCTTTGAAACCAAACAGTAGTTTTATGTGCCAAAATATGTTTCCTTTAAGAAGTATTCAAAACAATATGGGAGGTTATCAAACCATGATGGATTTTGGATTTTTCTTTCTTCCTTCTGCCTATTAAATTGCTGTTTTATTGCTGCTACTTTTTACTTTCTCCCATATAAGACTCTGCAACATAAGTGCTATTGATGTTGCAAGTTTTTTTCTTTGGACTAGATGAGTATCTTTTTTCCTCTTGTAGCTCAGTTGATGAAATCCTGAGTCCTACAAACTACTATTGTTGTATTTTTTTTATACTGGAATGATGATAATTTCAGGTTCAAGCAAAGCAGCTGGCATCACCTTCACAGAATACTCTTTAGTTCTCAAGCCATATTCTTTCCTTTCGCTGGTTGTATTTTCTTGTTCACCCTGTTTGATTATCTGAATCTCTTGATCTTGCACAATTGAAATAGTTGGAGTTTATTGACTTCCAAAGACTAGAAACTTTCTGTCATCTTTGTGCAGTTGCATTAAAATGAGCATTGATAAGTAGGATCTGGTAGAGTGCTTTTTTCTTTTAACAGCTCAGTGAAAAATGTCTTATCAGTGACATCAGGATTTGTTTGGGGTTTGAAGTGTTCATACTTATTATAGCTAGGAAATTTTATGCCATTTGAGAAACACTCACACTGGTTTTTAAGGGCTTTTTTTGTTATTATTTTCATGTCTAGATAGATTCCTAAAAATCATTTACTATTTTTCAGTGGACTGCTGGAGAAGAGGAGGCTAAGGGGAGACTTTATCGCTCTCTACAACTCCCCGAAAGGAGGTTGGAGTGAGGTGGGGGTAGGTCTCTTCTCCAGGGTTAACAGTGAGAGGACAAGAGGAAATGGCCTCAAGTAGGACCAGGGGAGGTTTAGATTGGATATAAGGAGGAATTTCTTCACTGAAAGAAGGGTTGTTAAGTCTTGGCCCAGGCTGCCCAGGGAGGTGGTGGAGTCACCATCCCTGGCAGCATTTAACTACTGAGAGATAATTAAATGGAGTTAATTCTGCTGATTGAAGAGAAGTTGTCAAAATCTGCAGTGTTTCCTATATTTTGCTGAGGTTTTTTCCTAGTGCTGCTAAATGCTTACCATTTGTACAAGACACTTTTACTTTTGATATTAGTAAATGTTACTACAGCTGTTGTTGTTCCTTGAAATAAGCTTTACTTGTCACAGTTTAGTAAAACTCGTTTTTTTTTTCTTAATGACATGTTATTTTAGTCAGTGAGGTAGAATTTGGATTCATTAAATGCTGTTCACTTTGTAAGTGATGGGAAATGGAAGGTGGTAGTTCTTACTTGTCATTCATCGTTTACTGAGGAAAATAAACCATCTTGTCAAATGCTTTACACTCAACAAACAGATAAGAAAATGATACAGCTAGTCCTAAAAAGAAGATTGTGAGGTTAACCAGAGCTCAGCATCTAGTCTGCTTCTCCAGGTACAGAATTTGTCATAAAATTGCTAGTAGTATGCACTCTCAAGTGCTTCTTCCTGAAGGGGTTAGAGTAGCATTACAGCCTCAGAAGAGACAGTGAGCTGTTTTGAGCCTACATTGGCCCAAGTAGGATGAAGCAGTGGGTTATAGAGAGAAGTTGTAAAAGAAAGGTGGGAAAACCCTTTGGCCTGATCTGCCTTGAGATAGACATGTTCTTGAAGTCTTTCCCTCTGAGAAATGAAGTGGTTCATGATGTGCCTCCTAGATGACAGTCCACCCACACCGGGCTCTCTGGGTCTACATTACAAAGCAGGAGATTGAGAAGATGCTGGCTTTCTCTCACCATTCATCCTGCATAGCCTGCTTGACCTCTGTGCTACCCATCACATACCTCCTCGTCAGCAGTTCCAGCTGGACACACCATTCCCATTGCTACAGAAAAGGAACCGTTACCCAGTAACCCACCTAGCTTTGCCAAAAACCATGGCTACCGGTAACCTGCAGTTCTGCAGTAGAGTCAGAGAAGATCCTGCACAGAAATATTTGTAAATCTCCTTGCCAGGGGCAGCTAATCTCTCTGTCACCGAGGAGATGACCTCTGCCAGTACAACTGAAAGCCAGAAACCTGATTGCTGTGCTCAACAGACTTCTATATTTCACTTCCTCTGTGGCAATCTTTAGTCTTAGCTACTTTCTCTTGTATTAAAGGGCAAATCAGCCTATTTCAGTGGGTTTTGTTTTATTGCTTCACAGCTTTAGGAGTTTTAAGATGAAAGATGCTGTCTTGCAGACATGCACAAGAGTAAATTAATTTTCCACATGTCACTTCATTTGCTTTCTTGGGAAAACTAGCTCTCCTAAAGCTCTCTGTGCCTGTTCATGTTTGCAGGATTAGGCCCTGAGCAACCTGACAGTTTTCTGCAGTTACTTTGCTGTTAGCTGTCTCCTTAATGCACCTAGAGCTGTGAGTTTGATTTACCATGAAGTGTTGTAAGGAATGGATCATGGGCAAGATTCCATTTGCAATCACATTCCTTGAAAATGGTAGAAACTGTGGGAACGGAGACTTTTCTCAGTTTCTTCACCTTATCTACCTTTTATCCTAGAGTTGCTTGCCTCTGTGTATATGTCAGAATTTATATGAAGAGTTTTATGGGAAGTATGTGCAAGAGTTGAAAAGTAAGTAATGTCCAAATGGATTTAAAAGTAGATGTATCCACTGTACAAGGAAGAGCCAAACCTCTCTTTAGCTTTGCAGAAGTAGATGGAGTTGGCCCTGCACACACTGCAGTATTGCTTTGCTCTGTCCCCTGAGGGGAATTAGGTGATGTGTGTCAAGGAGTTTGTGTCAGCAAACTATTGAAAACTATTAGACTGTTATTTCTTAATCTTTTTTAATTTTTCTTTATTTTCTTCTTAGGTTTGGTTCAGGTAACTTAAATGCTGCTTCTTCAAACTGCTACACCAATGCTCAGCAATATCACACAGGTAAGTGAATTGGGAGCTTTAAATTCACCTATAAATTGAATTTAATGGATCCAGTTCTAGCTCATAGCTCTCAGAAATCCCTGTGTCAAAGGTACTGACAAGGGAGATCAAGACAACATTTTAAACAGTATTTTCTTTGAACTTTCTGGGACACTATTACAGTAAGTGTTATTGAAAAATAGTGCTCAAATATAGCCACTTACCCCAAAAGACCTGCAAAATAAATGCAGAACAAAGAAGTTAGATTGGAGAGACTATGCAAAACATAGGACAGTGTTACTCAGAGGGATTGCTGGTGAATTCCTGGAGGTTTCCATCTGTGTTGGATTTGTGTGGCAAGGTTTTGGCATTATGGGGACTGCAGGGGTGGCTTCTGTAAGAAGCTGCTAGAAGCTTCCCCTATGTCAGATAAAGCCAATGCCAGCTGGCTCCAGATGGACCCCAGCACTGGCCAAGCCCACCAGGGAGGGAACTGAGCTTGTTTAGCCTGGAGAAAAGGAAGCTGATGAAGGAGAAATGTATAGCAACAGAACTTTTAAAATCAGTTACGTTAGATTGCAGTTCTGGAGAGCACATTCCCTTTTTTGTTTCATTTTCTTTGCAGCTTTGTAATATTAGCTTTCATATTGAGTCCTGATATTTGTTATGAGTTTAATTTTGCTTTTTCTCTACGTATGTTTGGATCCATGCAGCTTGGCCATGGTGTGCCAAAGCAAAGGATGTTCTCAATTATTTTTACCTAGCAGAAGACCTCTGTTTTTCAGTACTGCTTCTACACTAAGAATTAACTAGATTTCTCAACAAGAAGAATGGTGTGGCTGTATTTATGCCACCACAATGAAATCCAAACATCCAATCCATTTTTCAGCACTAAGCAAGCTGCTGAAATGAGACAGGAACTCTCAGAAATAGAGTGAGACACACTTGGTTTGAATATCCAGTTTACCAGGATGTTTCACAATGATGCCTGATCTTGAGTTAAGATCCAAATTCCTCATGAATTGTTCTAGTTAGCTAAATTAATTTATTATGTAAGTATACTCCATATAAGGTAATATACTTACTTATGCAGTATAAGTAAGTATATGTAAGTATCCTACATATACTGCATATGTAAGTATATTACCCTGAGTATACTTATATGTAGTATACTTACATATTCTGAGTCATGACTGATCTGCAACTCTAACATATTTAAGAACTGCTTTTATGGTGTTTTACTGAGTGTCATGAGTGACATGACTCTGGTTCATGGCACAGCTTTTGTTGAGACTCTCTGAGGTACCCATTAGAATAGAAGTATAACTGCTCTTATGATAAGAGATTACAGAACTTCTCCATTTAGCTGTTATTAATAGAAACTCCTTTCTCTGAAACACCAAAGCAATGCAAGGTACTCAAGTTAAAAGGCTTGGTAGCCACAAAAATTGGTAGTTTTTCAGTGATGCCTAGTAATAGTAGCAACAGCTTTAAAGCTCAATAGTGTTTCCTGAGGACAAACTCTACCTCTCTTAGTGTTAGAAAGCACTATTTGGCAGCAGTATTTTTTTAAGCTATAAATTATATAACTGGAGGATTTTTGCGATGCACACAGTGCAACTAGTGAAATAGTATTCCTGCTACAAGGTAGAGCACAGCATAGAGATTTAGTTCCATTTTGAAATGGGAATCATTTAATGCTAGAAGTGGTACAAGACAGGGAAGTTACTCATAGTAATAACTATGCAGTTGCTAAAGATTGTTTACAGAAGCTTTTTGTCAGCAGCAAGTTTTCTATCCATGAGAATTCAGAGCTTGATTGGCATCCTTAGAGATTAAAGTCTGTGGTTGGGAGAATTCACTTGATCATTACTGTTAAAAAAATTTAAGAGTAGAAATATGCAGATATTTCTGTGTATTTTGGGAAAAAACAAACCTTGCTTTTTCCTTCCACTGCACTGGAGATAAAAATTAAGTCATGAGGCCACAAATGGTAGGTGGGAGAGAGGTCTGAAATGATGGTCTAAGCACAGTGCTGCTTCACCAGTGTCAATATCTGCTGGCTATGATAATTATCTATGGGAAAAGAGGAGAAGAAAAGTGTCCAGGAAAAACTGTGACTGGAATGTGCTGCATGGCAATGCCTGACAAGACAGAGTGCAATTTGATGCAGCTTCAATAGCTCAGGGATAACAATAAATTCAGGAGGTATAGCTTAACTGTATAACAAAGCAGATGACATTCTGTTTGCTAGTCTCAGACCAGTGTAGTGGTTATAGATGTCACTATTGATCTCAATATATCACTGTACAATCTGGGCAAGTCAAGACAATATAATGTCTACATGGATTGGCAGGAGAATGGGAAGCCACTGTAGAAGATAAATTAAATTGTAGAGAATTATATTTTACTCTATCAGAGAAGCACTTTTGAGAAGCTTCTTTTGGATATTTGAAATGGAAAGAACTTTGTGAGGCTTTTCTTAAGAGCTTTAGATGTGTCTTGCATTTTTCTCATTTGAAAAACTTGATTTACAAATCTTCTTGATCACTCAGATTGACTTTTGTGTTTTGTTTGCCCAGAGTAGTGGGATAAGAGGACAGGATTTGGATACTCTGGTGCTTTTGTTTTGGGTGCGTTGGTTTGGTTTTTGGTTGTTTTTATTTTGTTTTTATTTTAATACAAAGAGCCTCCAGTTCCCTCTGTGAACTGAAAACTCAGTAGTTATCTTCCATAGTAACTAAATTGAAAGAGGGAAGATAAGCTGCCTAAAACCATTCCCACTCCTACACATGTGTTATGTAGGTGATGAGTGGAAATAATTTTGCCATCTTGTATAAGTCTGAGCTAACTGAAAGCTATTGTTTTTCACAATAAACAATTGCAGCTGGAAATGACAACATGTGTTGGTTTATAGGGATGTGAAAACATCTTCTGTGCTCTTTATAATTTCCCTGAACATCTTATGAAATCATAGGTCTTGTGTTTTTGGATCTGCTGCTTTACTCCAAAAATTGTTATAAAGCTAAGAAGATTTATTTTAAACAATGAATTAATAAAATCATACTACTTTGTACATTATTATCATTAAATACAGATTAACTAAAATGTCCTGGCCATGGAATTTGAATACCACATCAGGTGGTTGTGGGTTTTTTTTTCCCTCTTACCAGACATTACTAAAATTGACATGTGGAAGTTTACCATGCAGATGTCATGGAAAAGGGAATATGAAAATCCCATATAGTTTTCTGTAATTACCTTATGTAAATGTTGTTTCCCTGGGGATTTTGTTTTGCAAATCATCCAAGAGAAGACACATAAATCTAAACTGTTGTGAAGCTTTATTCAATTTATTTCCCAGTCAGTGTCTGTTTCAAAGATCCTTATTGTGTAGTTTTTAACATCATTTGTCATAGTCAAAATAGAGCTGGAGGACATTTTATGAGAATAATTAAGTTGGGTTGACCCATTTTTTCTTTTCATTCTTGTACACTAGTTCTCCTGGAGCATACCAAGTATTACTTGCTATGTTGTTGTCTGCCAGATGATGTCTGCAGAAAGTACAAAGCTAAGAAAATGAAATTCCACCCTCCAAAAAGCCATTTTCATTTTTCATTCATTTTGATACTAGAAAAAAGGGCCAGAAACACCTTTCTAAGTACCAACCATCAGTGTGATTGTAACAGATGCACTCATCTGGAGGTTCAAGGTGTAAATACACAGCTGTCATTAGATCTAGAACTCGTCGTGGCTAGGCTTCACGAACGAAGCTCNAGAACTACACTTTAGACAGTCAAATCACTTCTGTTACTGACTCAAAACTTACTTTCTGTGGGTAATAAACAAAATGCAGTCTGCTAGGATATGGTCCCATTGATTTATTATTTGACATGGAAATGCAAAGAGTTGTGTACATTTATTAAAGTAAAAAGAGCCCTCTGTAATGGTTAAGACCTTATTTTGGTGACTTTCCTATGGCTTGATGTCATATTTTATAGTCTTGAAATGTTAGTAAAAAAAAAACCAACAGGGTTTTTTGAAAGACTTGAGTGTTAGTGCTAGAGAATTCAACAGTTTGGACAGAAAAAACTTGGAAGCAAAATATTAACCATAGCTGGAAATCAATAAACATTTACTGTTCCCATTTGACAGTGATTCAAAAGGGATCTTTCCAGGCTCTAGAGAGAGCAGTGAAGCCAAATGCTTTCAGCATTTCCAGGGACTAGAGGCCTGAACTGTTTATTTTTTAAAGAATAATATCAAACCCTGTCCTGTGTTCAAGTTAGAAAAACCAAGTTTCTGTCTGTTTCATGATACAAATGGTTATTATCATGCTATATTGAGTCAAGCTCTTTTCCCCCTCATCCACGAAGCTGTGGAAAATGGATTCATTAATGGGCCTTTCTTTCAGTGATTTGATTTCTTGTTATCTTCCCCATTAAGAGTAATTACTTTCCCTCAACCTGGCCCCTTTTGATGAGGACTACTGTTTTCCAGATGTAAATGGTTATTGATTTGCCAAAAAAGGGCCTAATTTAGAAGTCTAAGAGTGTTGCACAGCTGGGAAGAAGCTGGAAAACCAGCCAAGTCATTCATACTAGACTTGGCAGTCCCAAACCCAGAGCAAAGACTGAGTTTTGAACTTGTTTTCCAGACATTTTGAGTTTTGTGGTTTTGCATGATTTTAATACCCAGTATCAATTGAAAATCTATTTAAAATTGAGAGTACAGATTTGGATTACAATGGTAACTCTCCACAGTGCCTTTTCATGTTCAAAATCTCACAGAGCCGAAAGAGGTTCTGTGTTTCCTTCTGATGGGTGGACTTAGGTGTTATTTTATTTTAGGAGAGATTCCTATATTAGTGGCCTCACTAATACTTCATTTTGGAGGAAGGTGAAAATACTCTGTGCCAGGAGTGAATGAGGGACAATTTCTTGATCTCTGTTTTCAGATTTAGAAGTCTAAATGTCATCACTGTTATGCTGAATAGGAATGAACTCTTGGAATAGCATAGTTAGTTCAATGTAGAAATTTAAGCTTTTTTGAAGTGACTGATAGTGTCAGAACATGGTCATTGTGGAATTAGGAAAACTCTGATCTGTGATCCTATGATTCTGACCTATTCTGGTATATGATTGACCTATGGAATTTTCTAATGCTAGTGGTGTAGTACCTATGCCTTTTTAAAGACGTATAATGAGCAAGTAACACCAGGGTATAGGAATGTTGTGGATAAAATTATGGTAATATCTGAATCCCACTTTAAAGAGTGATTTAGAGGAGGTAATAACTAATTACATGAAGGCACCTCAATACAGATGTAGGAGGAGATTTAAGATCATCTTTTTATGCCCTTTCTCCTTTAGCATTTGGCAGCTGCTATTGAAAATAGTGAGATGCCTGATAATGTTTTAAGTATCTACTATGCCTGAAATGGGGTCCTTCAAAGCCTACCTGTGAAAAAACAAAGAACCTAGGATTCAAAGGGTTAGATTCAGCCTCACTGGCTGTGAGAAATCAATAAAAATACACATTGAAACAGCATGTAGCATTTGTCTTGCTTCTTGGTCTCTTATCCTTCAGAAAACAATCTGTAAACCTTATCTTAGGTCTTGAAACCAGGTTCAAAAAGGAACATGATTCATGTGATATCCAAAACTATGAAGTCCTCAAATTATGCTGAGTGGGTTTCAGTGTGGGGAGCTTGGTGCCTTAATCTCATGTGGAGGGAGGAAATCAGTAAGTGTTAACAGACTGGGAATGGGAAGGGTAAATCAACTGATAGAACTGGGAAAGGAAAAAGTTAAATTCTAGCTTTCTTCTGGACCTGAATGGCTGTTTCAGTTAGCACCCACTGTTAAAATGAGATTCAGAGCTTCAGAAAAACTGTATTCATGTTTCTTTGAACAACATAACTGTAACTGCATAGTAGCTCAGTTTCTGGGCAAATACTCTTAGCCATCAAGCAAAAAGATTTTCTTTATCAGAGTGTTTGCTTTCTGTCTTTCTGAAAACAGTTTGCATGGCATCCAGGAGTACAAGGTTTCATTCAGAGGCAAGTGAGAAATCCTAAAACCATAGCTAGTGGTTTAGTGTGTTCAGCTGGCAAAGAGAAGACTCCTTGGCTACATATATACCAGTAAACTGAAGAGTGCTTCAGTGTGATCTCAGGTAGGTTTAATTAGTGATATAGAGGTACCTTTGAGGTCCAAATTTCCATTCCCCAAACTCCTTATGACTTTTACATTAGACAAGAACTGGATAAAAATAATAATAATAAAAAAACTAATAAAAACAATCTAAGGAGGCTGAATTAATCTTAGATAAGACCAGTCTTACAAAAGTGCTGTAAATCCAGCATAATGCCACACAGGTTAGAATCTCTCTTCCTTGGTGATATATTTCCAGTGCAGATATCTCCATCTTTTCTGACATCTCCATATATTCTCTGTAAGAACAGAAAGTTTTAGAATTATATTAATCTGACCCATGGTAGAAATCTACAGTAAGACAAGGGAGGAGCTGTGTTGCAGAAATCTCTCTCTCTCTGCTAACACAGTGTCTTTGAATAACAAGCTTGGATGTAGGTACCTTTTCCTGGTTGTTTGAATACTATACTAGGGACAGTCTGAAAATCCCTTGTGGTCTCCTNCTATATACCCACCTTAGGAGGGAGATTAGCTGCTATAATATTATCTTAGATTCAACAATACTGTTGTTGGCAAGCCAGATCATCTGCTAAAAACTGCTCTCAAGAAGTAGCTTCCCCCCAGCTGCTTTACACACTAGATTGGACATAGAGGGCTTCCCATCTGTGTGTTTCTATCTTGGAGTCTATCAAAGTTAGCTGTGTTCACAAGGAACTAATATATTAAACAACTTAGGCTAATAAAGCTGATTTTGACAGTAAGTAGCTGTAGAAAGCTTAGCCTCCTTTATGACTTGACCACAAGAACAAATCTGAGAACCCACAGACCTGTAGGAAATGAGTAATGACAAGCAGCTGGGGATTGTAACTGTGGGTAGCTGAATCTGTAAAACAACTGGCCAGATGCCAAGACAGGTTTTGTATTTAGCTACCTATGGTTTGGGGTTTTTTTTGTTGTTGTTCTGTTGGTGGGTTTTTTGGGTTTTCTTTACTGTCTTCTCCTTTACCTTTTGGATAGGTGACTGCCCATCACCCTGTTTCAGAAAATATCTCTAATACCAAAGTCTGTCTATGCCCAAGGCTGAATATTAGCATAGGTAGGAAGACCTCTGGAGCTTAGGTATTGCAGGAATTAGGCTTCAGTAGATGTATATCTTCAAACCACTTGCCTTGGGTGTTATTTTGCTTATGCACTATCACTTACTGATCCAGTTTGTTGTGATAACCTGGTGATCCTGATGAATCACAGAATCATTAAGGTTGGAAGAGACCTCTAATATCATCAGTCCAACCATACATGAATCCTCCTAGATGTAGATTGTAGGCTTAAAACTTACACTTTCAACAATACTATTGATGGTATTGTTGAAAGCAACAGAAATTATACTTTGTTAATGCCATTTAAAGATATCATTAATCATAGAAACATAGAATTGTTTAGGTTCGAAAAGGCCTTGAAGGTAATTTTGTCCAACCAATTTAATTGTACTTTCTACTTATTAAGTTCCTATTCCATTGTGACTTCAGCTTATATGAAAAAAGAGCTTTTGGTCAAAGTACATAGGGTATTGCATTACCAGTGTGCTCAGGTATCTGCTACCCAATATGTTGCTACATTATGTGAGGGTAAAGTGATAGGTACAGTTTAATTATTCAGGCTCAGTTTGTCAAGAAAATAAGTGTATTATGCATCCATAAATGACTGCAATCCCACATCAGAAGTAACCTGTGCTTGTTATGTTCTGTACTGAGTCTGGCTATGTGAAAGGCTAGAATAATTGCTCTGGGGAGTACAGAACATACTCAAATGCTTAATTCATTAGTGGTGCAATTACCAGACAAGAATGTCAGTAAAGGCAGGAGCAAATGGAATTCATTTCTTACTTCTATTGCAATCGGTATGTTTCAGAACTGATCATAACATGGGAAGGGGAGACAGAGGATTATGTTCCAATTTATTTTAGTTTAGATCCATGGCTATACAGTAAACTACTTAGGAAACCCCACACTGTATGTTCAGTCCTGTTCTTACTGTATTCATTAGTGGAGCTCTCATTCAGGCAGGCCTGTTAGGATGGAAGAGATAAAACTTGAATTAATGTATTCTGCAGGAAGTAGAAATATTGTCTTGATTGTGACTACAGTCCTTCAAAAGTTACATGATGATGGGGTGAACAGGGCAGAGGTGTCTTGGAGATTCAGACATAACTTCTATATTCATTATTCCATACTTTGTATTCATGCTTCAGAGAGTGATACTCAATGCATGAGCTTGTTGAAATACACTAAATGAGACCACAAGTTGCAAAGAAAATTAATCTATTAAATATTTAGTTCGTATTGATTTAAGGGTTTTTTTTGTGGTGGTGGTTTAGTTTTGTGGGGTTTTTTTGTTTGTTGGTTTGTTGTTTTTTTTTCTTTGGCTATGACTGCTGTTTCTTTTTCTGCAGACCTGTTCTCAGAAAACACCAATTTAGGTTACTTTGCTTTTGTCTTTAGAACCCATTTTGGAACTTTTATCTTAATACCATCTTTTATCCAGGCATAGTAATGTCAACAGGCTCTGTGGTATCTGCCATTCCCTTTGTTAGGAGCTGTTACAGTAGACAGGCAACCTCTAACTTTGCTTCCAGCACCTACAGAATCTAGCTAGCATTGGTCCTTCTGGCACCTTATGTGGCTATTAGGATAGCCTTGCTATGAGTCTCAGAAATGTTGCTTGCTTTTTCAAGATGAATGGGTCTCCAATTTCATGTGTTACTAGGCTATTTTCAACACAATAATCAGATTCCTCTTCAAATTATTCAGTAGTAAAGGGAATTTGAAATACCTGGGCACTAGCAGAGATTCTTGTTTTTTCCTATGTACTTGAAGGATCTTCTGAAGGGAAAAAAATATTAAGTACAGATGTTCTTTCTTTTACTATCCACAGCCCTCTGGGGAAATAAAACATTTTAATCGCATTTGAAAGACTGTTTGCAAAGTGCTGAGCTAGAAGAAAATCCCTGGAAATCATTTGTTAGAGAGTTTCTTACAGATCCACTGAGTAAACTGTCATGTTGTTTCAGTTACAGTCAGAAAATACAGGGAGGGTCTGGAGATCTAACATGTGTATTCTTTTGAAAGGTACAAGAGGAGACACAGGACATAGTTAAACACCAGCAGGGGGGGAAAAAGTAGACTATAATCTGATATAATGCTAAGCACTCAGCATTCCTGTTGATTCCTGCTCAACAGGAAAGAAAAGGGTAGAAAATAGAGTAGAATAGAAAGCAGGAAAGAAGGAAAGGAGGGTATTAGTTTTAGCTATGTACAGAAAAGCAAGTTTCTTTGTCATAGTAAAGTGTCTTGAGTGACTGCTTTCTCCCAAGGTATTATCAGAAGGGAGAACACTTGAAGTTCCTTTATGTGACATAGGCTTATAATTTCTTGATGATATTTGTGTTGCGTGCACCAGGATATCAGATACTGCTCTTTTACTGATTCATTGTTAGACATGATTCTATGATTCTATGATTTTTCCCCTTGCAAACACTGTAGGCAGTTAACAGGGCATTGTTGTTTTCTGCTAACAGCAGGAATGTTACATTTCTCAAGGGCAAACTACTAAATGTGGAGAGGTTAATTCCACTGAGAGTTAACTAGAGAGAGCAAAATCATATTTTGGTATTGCTGCTGTTATCTTTTTAGTGTTTAGTATGACATCAACTGGACTGGACTGATTAGGCTTCATTTGGAAAGAGGGAAAGGGTCAACTGATGTTGCCCTACCCTGATGGCAGTAGATAACCCTCCCTGAACATGTGCAGTATGTTCTGATAAGAGAACAAAACAAGGATAACCTTTCACATTTGTCCTCTCCGGATGACAAGGGCTATTATACTTGCACTGGAATACCAAATTTAGCTGCTAATGATGCTTACCTCTTTATATATTTCTTCAGGAGGAATATATTATCAGCACTCTTGAGAACAGATATACCCTTTCATTGGCATCATTTAAATGGAGAAGAAAAATGTCAGCTATTAACATTTGTACAACTAAATTGCCCAGAGATCAAGGAAGTATTCCCAAATTTCATCTGAGGAGAATCAAATGCTGGCAGCAGCCTCTCCATATTTCTGGTGTTTCTTGAAATTCAGCCTTCCTATGCAATATGAGGATTTATTGATTTGTATGCTACAGTTATGTTGTGGATATCTCTATGGAGGTGAAGAGATTCACCAGAAACAGGGAATGCTTTGTATGCTGTTCTCATTAAAAAAAAACAACCACCAACAAACCTCAAACTTGGCTTCTCTTCTGCATGCATATATTTACATTGACTTTGGCAGAAACACCGTGCCAGTTTGATTTTGTGGAGCCAACAGTGATCTTTCTGGTTATGGCTCTGTAAACTGATTTGAAATTTGTTCTGCATTTTACTTTAGAGATGTGCAAGTTGAGTATCAGGAGTGCTGCGGGAGTGGATGTCCTAGGATGGGTTCTGACTGAGTTAGGTTTATTTTGGGCTCCCAACTGACACAATTAGGCTAAGGAAAATAGAACAAGTTTTCTAGCACTTCAGGTATTTCTTGGAAAGACATCTCAGTGTTGAGCTGAGAAGCTTTCTAGGAAAATGTAGATCATCTGAAAGGGTTGTTAAGTCTGGGAATAGGCTGCCCAGGGAAGTGATGGAGTCACAGTCCCTGGAGGTGTTTAAGAAACATTTAGATGCTCTCCTTAGGGCCATGGTTTAGTGGCATGGTAATGATAGGTATGGTTGGACTTGATGATCTTAGAGGCCTCTTCCAACCTTAGTGACTCTATGATTCTGTGATCTTAGTTTTAAAGCCTAGTTATAGCTGAAAAGAACCTGCCTGGTTCTGCCCTCAGAAGCAAATTTGCAGGTATTGATTAAAGTATCAGGGACAGAAACCAATCTTCCAGCCTAAGAATTACATATTAAACCTTGTGAACACTCTCCTGATGTTCAGGCAGAAGCAAGTAAAAGCACATTACAGCCAGATTGTAGTGTGCTGCATAAGTCCACAGAAGGGCATAAAGTCTTCTATTAGATCTAATTGAAGTAAAAGGATAATACACAGAAAATCAGAGTGCAGTGGTAAGATGTGGAGGAAATTGAGAGAATTCAGATTTGTCTAGTTAGCCATTAAGACATAAATAAACAAATAATAGAAGTTCTATTAACTGCTGAAATATGCACAGTCATTTTAGTTGAAGTGTGGACAAGTAGGTGACTTTTCCTCTACAGTAAATCATTCTAGTGTCCATGAATGTACTTTCCAAGAATACACTCCTATAGTTGCTTGGAGTTCCAAGTCCTATGTGACTGCTGTTAGAATAAATTTTAAGAAGCAAGAAAGTAAAGTGATTTTCTGATATAGAGGGTTTAAAATCTGAAATTTTGGATCATGTTGTTTCAGCTTAGTAATGAACCCTGATCCATGGATAGACTTGGAAAAATACTTTCCCCAGCAGTTAAACAAATAGTGTTTTGTAGCATTTGGAGGTGAAAAACACATGAAGAAAAAAAGGAGCTTTTTCTCAATTTTCAATTATCTGCAAACCTTGTGTTATCTTCAGTGAGCTTGGCTAAATCACAGCTTAAACTTTTGGTCTGACAATAATCTGGCCATTTCATCCAGTAAATCATTTTACTCAGTTCTCCTCTTCTCTAATCCCACAGGCATGCTTAATCTCCTCTGCTCAATGAAGTCATTTGATTGCAGCACCTTCCTAGGTAATTTATTCTATTAGTCAGTATTGTTCATTGTTCAAAACCTTTTCCTGATGTCTGATCTAAATTTTAAATTCCAAGCCAGTTGTCTTTGTTTTAGAGCTCTAAACCTTTAACAAGTAGGTCTCTTCCTCTTATTTGGCTAGACTATTACAATAAATAACATATATATATGTATAGATGCATATTATTTAAGAAGAGATTAGAGTTACAAGCAACCTCTCCCATTTCACTTGGTCATGTCATGGTAAAACCTAAAGCCTTCTTGGAAGACCTTGATCTATTCCATATCTTTTAAGAGGAAAGAAAGAAATAGCAGTTGCTCATTCATAAGTATTGTGACAGCTCAGGAGTGTCCTCTGGCAAAGACTTTGCAAGCAGAAAGGACCAGAAAGGATATTGACAAGATCTTGGAAGCGATTGGGAATTACCATATAGTGGGAACAGGCTAAAGAGATAAGGAATAAAAGGGTTTGGGCAATAAATATAGGAATGGGATGCAGTAGGTTAAAAAAATAAACCAAGATATATTATGCAAGATCATCATTGGTAGTGGTTAACATCAATATTATGTCACAAAACCAAGAATATATTGGGACTTTCTGTCACTGTTTTCAAACAATGTGACCACTAGAGCATTTCTGAGGGTATTCTTAATTCCTTTATCCAATTTGCAGATAGAAATGTCTTTTGATAATTATTCTAATAATTATACATTGATGCCTTTACTTATTTCAGTATTCTATCTTGGATACAATTCATTTAAATTCAATTCCTCATCTGTTTCATCTTTTCCAGTAACTGACAGAACAGATGCTTCCTAGGTGCTGACTTCGCCCCCTTTTTTCCTTCCCTTTAGAAATTGTTCAAAGTGACTGCTAGTAGCACTTTAATTTTATGTGGCAATTACCTTTAGAATTTCAGTGATTAGCATGTCAGTACTTAATGTATCCAACAACTCTTCCACTTTTCTCCCTAACAACACCACTACTTGAAATTAATATTTTTTACTTCAAATTAATATTCCTTTCTCTGCACTTTCCTTTTATGATTTTTTTCTAATTAATGCCAGAAGAAAGGTAGTAGTGATTAATCCCAGGCATTTTAGTTTAGGTAGCAACATATGTGGGCAGAGCAATTTTACCCACTTCTGGAGTGCACTGTTTTAATGCTTTTGAGAGGTAAGAATATGAATATTCTGTCCTATGCACTTTATGACAAGGAGAAAATATTGTTATTATAAGGGCTGCTCTGCTATCCATCCTTGTAAAACTTAAGTGGTAGATTCTGAATGGCTTTAAATGATTTCAAAGTATATTTATAGCCTGGAACCAAGCCACCCTGCAGGTTCAGAGAGCTCTTATCAAACCTTTGGTGACTCAGACAGGACACAATTACTGAATTATGTGCCAAGGTTCTGTTGTCTTTTCTGAACTGTTCAGCCATTCCTCTCAAGGATAAAAATCTCAGCAGAATTGCCAATAGAAATTACTTGCATGCATAGACATGCACTGCAAGGAGCTGACACTGAGAGCAAGAGAGTGGAGACACTAGGTTGGGACCCAAAGCCTGTGCCTTCTATATTTTTGATTCCTGTTTTACTCTGACTTCCCCATTGCCTTTGATAAGCTCACACAGCCAAACTTCTCAACATAAGCTCTAGTTTTGTTGTTGTGTAGCTAAAAAGTGAGCAAACATGCCCTAGAAATGAACATATTTGGATTGAAAAATAAATAGGTTAAAAAAATCCAACAACCTCCCAAAAAAACCCTGAAATCATAAAGGCTATGAGATCCAAACATCAAAGGTCCAGTTCTGGTAAGAATTAGCTTGCAGTGCCTAACACAAAAAATATTTAAGTGGTTTGGTTGTATGCAAGTAGCCCCAACAAACAAGGCATTTCAGTTTTCTTAATAGAATTCATTATTACTTCTGTCAAGTGGTGAAACAAAAACTCTCATGAATAGAAAGGTTTTCCAAATGTGCAGTGTCAGAAGCCAAAGTGGTGGAGGGTTTAGACCCTCTGTTTATTCAAGCCAGTATGGTGAATAGAAGCAGCTTGTTTGTTCTGAAGTTTCTTCCGAATAAGAATCACCCAGTGAGATTCTCTATGTATAGGATCTGAAACATTAATAATTTCAGGAGAAAAATAACTTTGCTCAAAATATCCTTAATGAAATCATGAATTCTGAGGTCTGCTTCTCCACTCAAGTATGAAAGTTAGAATCCAGTGTATCATCACCCTTTGGAATAGACTTAATCCAAATATACTTGGGTATTAGGAGTGGAAGAAGAGTCAAGTTTCCATACCACTTACTGGAGCTTATAAAATTAATGAGTGTAATTCAGCAGAAGTTTTACCTGTGTTTAGTAAAAGCTAAACATTGAACTTTGTATAATTATCTTCTCTCTTTCTCTTTTGACACTTCTTTAAGGACAGGGTAGTGCAAGAGGTATTGTTTTATGCAGTAATAACCCCTGGTCTGGTGAAGCAGAGATGAATGAAATCCATCAGTGAGAGAAGGCAAATGTCAACAGAACAGACATCACACTGGTGCTTTTGAGTTAAACCATTCCATAAGAAGTTTGGGGCTGTAGGGAAAGGCAGCAGTTTTCTCATTGCACTGTTCTCTTTCTTTTCACAGCAGCCCTCCCAGATTAACCAGCTCACCCACTCTCTTTTTGCTGTAGACCAGCATGCAGCTGTTAATTATTTCTACTTGGCAATTTTCTTTTTCTTCCTACTCCTTCTACTTCCTGCACTATGACCTATTTAGCTTTCTTTATTTTTCCCCCTGTGGAAGAAAAAAAAAAGTAAATCTGCATATTTTTTCTGAACATTAGTTACCCTGAGAACAATTTTAATACATTATTAAAAGCAGCAGGAATAATAATTTTCAGCACTCCTAACAAAGCACTTGAATTAGGCAAGTTATTCTTTTATTAAATACAATGGTAAAGAAAGCAGGTTTGATAGCCTTTCAGCTGAAGCACAGTTCTTTGTGCCACCAAAGACAGGTTCTTTAGAACCTGTAAACCACTGCCTTATCAGCAACTTCCCAAGAATAAAATAGTTTTGATAATTCTCTTTCAGTTTTTAACTGCCTTCTAGTTCTATTAGAGGATTTTTCCTCAGCTTATTCCTTTACTCCCCACAGCCCTCCTAACTAGATCCCAACTCTTTTCAGCCATATACTCTGACATCCAAAGCAAAAATGGCATGTATGAAACAAACTGCCCTCTGCACACCACTCACAGCAGCAGAGAAGAGCTAGAGGAGCGGCTGGAACTGATCTGTTGGAGAACAGCCCTGGGGAAAAAGCTCTAGGAGTGCTGGTGGCTAGGAGGATGCCCATGAGGCAGCAATGTGCCCTTGTGGCCAAGAGGCCAATGGCATCCTAGGATGCATTAAGAGGAGCGTGGCCAGCAGAGCCAGAGAGGTTCTTCTCCCCTCTCCTCTGCCCTGGGGAGGCCTCCCCTGGAATCCTGTGTCCAGTTGTGGGCCCCTCAGCTCCAGAAGGATAGGGAGCTGCTGGAGAGAGTCCAGCACAGGGCCAGCAAGATCCTGAAAGGAGTGGAGCATGTGCCCTAGGAGGACAGGCTGAGAGAGCTGGGTCTCTTCAGCCTGGAGGAGACTGAGAAGGGAATCTCATTAATGCTTATAAATCTGTTAAGGGTGAGTGTCAGGAGGAGAGAGCCAGGCTCTTCTCAATGGCATCCAATGTTAGGACAAGAGGGAATGGGAGCAAGTTGGACCACAGGAGGTTTAGTATTAACACGAGGAGAAACTTCTTTCCAGTGCAGGTTCCAGAGCACTGGCCCAGGCTGCCCAGGAGGCTGTGGAGTCTCCTTGTCTGGAGACATTGCAGAGCTGCCTGGACACATTGCTGTGTGAGCTGGTCTAGGTGATCCTGCTCTGGCAGGGGGGTTGCACTAGATGATCTTGCTAGGTCCCTTCCAACCCCTAACATTCTGTGATTCTGGAGACTAAAGCCACAAGCTTTGGACACAATTTCATGGTAGGTGACACGCATTGCCTGAGACATAACCCCAAATTATATTCCCCCAAACTAATACTCTAGTAAGAGGACTACAGTAATGCATGTATCTCACCAGATTATTCCTTAGAGCCCAGTATCTCTGTCTTGCAAGTATCTATGTAGCAGTTAAAAATAAGTGACAGCAATGGTGAAAAAGGAACCACTCACTCTGCCTCATATCTTTCCATATGTGTACAATCTAAAAATCTTTCAGCAGAAAGCCTGGAATCCAGCTTTCACCTCAAAGATTCCAGAAGTAAATATAAATCTTATGCTGGCCCTGAAGTCCGGGTTAGCCTTAATTATAATGTAACATATCTTCTTTTAGTTCACAGAGTGTACAAGGGAAGGAACACAGTCATCTGCTTATGGAGATGTGATAGGTGCTTGAAAGCAACCTTTCTGGCACCTGAGTTCATTCCAGCATTTTAAAAGCTTAAGAACACTTGCTGTTTACTGGTATTTCTCATGCCTTGAAGGTCAATTGTGTCTTAGTACATAATGCATCGACCTGAGGAAAACATTGTGTTGTCTAATTGCCTATTTTAGAACCTCTTGTAAAAAAAAAAACCCTACAGGTTAAATATTTTATCAGGGAGAAAGAGATTGATGAGTTGCTTGAAAACCAGGAATAGCTCCAGCCTGGCTATAACATCCTCCACAAGTGTGGGCACAGTATCTGGGAGCTCAAGGTTGGTGTGTTTGCAGCTTTCATTTTTTGTGACCTGACAGTAAATGCTAGTTTGTGGCACCAGGAGACATCAGTGAGGATGAGTTGTCATGTAGGGCAGCTCACATTTTAGGAGGAAACTCATTCAGTTGAATTATTAATTGGTATCATCAAAAGAGTAATACAGACTTTCCAGCTGATCATTAATTAGATTATTGAGCTTTTCAACAGAGTCCAAATATCTGTAAAGCTACGGAGGGAGTGCATGTATTGTCTACAAACACTTCTCTCCTAAGCTAACTGTTAGTACTTTTCAAAGAGAGGAATTTGGATCAGTTCAAAGGCCTTTACCTTTTTATTGCTTTTTGTTTGCTTTGTTGTTTTCCCCACTAAAGAAGCTTTTAAAAGTAATTCCCTAAAGGATATCTTTTGTCCTATGAGGATGTTATGCCTCCATCAAAGATGACTACTCAGAGTGCTTTAAGGTGTCCTGAACCACTGCAAACACTTATCTTGGAAATTCTTTTTCTAGTAGAACTGAAGTATTTAAATATGCTTTTTAAGTGGCATGTCTCAATGTATAATGACTGTGACCTGAAGAGAAAGTAATATACTTACTGCAAAAGTCATCCTTCTCCAGTGTACAAACACACTTTAAAAAAATATGTAAATCTGCTTACAACCTTTCTTTGCTAAATATTTTTATCGGAAAATGCTGTTATGAAGTTTCTAGTAATAGGAGAGATTGCACCCCCACACATCCTTACACCCAGCCAGTCATTGAGGGAAATCATCTGTTGAGAGATCTGTGTCAGGTATCTCTTCTCCTTTACCTTAGTAATTACCCATTGAATTTTGGGCATTTAAAAAATATTTTTCAACAAGTTTTTCTGCTGCAGTGGCAATTCTTTTATTGCTTCTGCTATCTCTGTTCTTAAAGACAATTCTGGCTTTCTCCTGTACAAAAAAGATTTTCTCCTATCTTAGTAGTAGTCTACTTTCCTACAAGCCACTCATGGAAAAGCCACTTTCACACACACTTCCAAAGCATCTACCAAATACCTTGGAGAATTAAGAAATGAGGATCTTTAGTAATTTTTCCATCTGCAAGTGATGACAAAAGTTTCCCAGGGATGGTGGAATGGTGTGGGTATGCAGCTGGTCTCCAGAGAAATCCTCAGCACTTTTGGCTCTCTCATTTCTGCTATAGCTCAGGATCAGATCAGCAGCCATGCAGTGCAGTCTGATACTGGCAACACAGCAGAGTTGCTTGTGGCTCATTAGCTGCAAGCCTGCTGCACTGACCTTTTTGAACATCTGAAAAACCTTTGGTCTTTGCATTTCTCATTGACTGTCCTCATTACTCTGCATTGATTTGGATATTGGGCCACAGTATTTGGATCAATGAAGGGGCTTCATATGAGGTCAGAAATTTGTTCTGGGATTTGAATATTGGTTTTGTAAAGGAGAGTACTAACTCTATAACAACAGTGGCCTGAGAATTAGCTATGGGTGTAATACCAGCACAGAAGTGTTCCTAGGCAATGTTCAAAGGTTGGATGATGTGACATTTTGGAGTGGTCAGGAAAAACACAACCAAAATTTCCCCACAAAGTTTATTGTTTAAACTTCCTTTCAGTAAATATTGTATCTATCTAAAACCTCCTTAACAATAACATACTACACTGCAAGTATTCAGTTACTTGCCAAAACATTGTTATCATTTAAGATCATGCTTTTGTTACATGCTTACCAAGGAAGGCAACAGATTTTTGTGAGGTATAGAGGGTTTGCACAATTATGGCATCCTGGCATGCTTAGATTAAAAGAAACAATGTCCTTTGGAATTTCAGTGTAAATAAAAGGCACTTGGTTCCATGTCTTCATAACCTGAATTTTAAAAAGTATATCTTTTTTTAACAGTACAGCATATACTGTACAACAGTTTTGCCAGATCTTTTTCTATGTAGGCCAATGGTCTTCCTGTAACCCAACAGTAGTAATGTTTTGTTTACAGTGGTAATATTGATTTTGTTTATTTAGGTTAAAAAAAAAAAGCTATGAGGTTATGTAGGGTCAAGATTTCTTTTTTTAAATCACCTGTTCTATATGAATCTAAAAGCCTCAGCTATTCTCCTGAAGAGCTAGGCAATGGTCATATGCATATTATTTTTTTCAACAAACTAGAATGGATAAGAAACTGTGTATAAATCTAAATGGGGAAAAAAGAACCCTCAAAACAATCAGGTGAAACTTCTTTTCAATAAATGCACCTTCAGCTCCTTCCTAGAGGCAAGAGCAAAAGCCAAGCACCTACAATCATCAACATTTTCTGCAGTTGAGGTGAACCTTCCACAGCTCTTTCCAAAATATGAGAAGATTAAAAGGTTTTGCAGGCAGCCATTCTAGGCTTTACAGCAAAAAATCCCCCCTGAATAAAAGAAAGTTCAGGTCTTCTGACCATTAGGATTTAAAATCAAATCTTCTGTGAGTGTTTTTGTGAAATATAGGTTTCATTTAGCCTGGCAGTCAAATTCAGCATCCTTCTGCAAATCAAGTAAGCAGCTCCAACTCTATCGGTTGTTCTGCCTTTCCATTACTTCAGAGGCCTAGCTGCTAGCCCCTTCAGACTCTGCATAAACTATGTATGCCCCAGCAGAGTTCAGGCTTACAAAAAGAACATAAAATATCTATATAAAAAAATTGCAAGCAGAAAAAATAAAGCAACGGTGGCCTCTCTGCCAGATAGGCTACCTTCAATATTTAATGTGAGGGCCTTTAGAAACTTCTCAGCTAACAACATCCATGCATTTTTCTTCTTTCACAAAATAAATCCAGCAAACTGCCCTGCTCCAATGATGTTTCAGTTAAACATCCACACATGGTGCAGCCAGAGAAGGTAGCTATGCTATCCACTGGCCTGACCAAAAGCAATTATTCACATACTCTTTTTCATATGTAGAAACCCCACTGGTATTAAACACAGAAATATATTTCTCTGCTTTAGGGTCCTGGTTCATGCCCCCAGTTCTAAAAACTGCAGGGAATGAATCTGTTTTCACTCTTAAGGGCACCTATTGAAAGAAAGCTGCTGGTGGCCTGGCCCTCTCTGCCTTACCCATGGCTCAGCCAAGCATATACTTGAAATTTAGGTGACTGAACTTGCAGCTGTTGATCTCTTTTGTTGCCATGGTCATAGAAAATACATGAAACTGTGTTAATAGGTTCTTAAGTCACTCTAAGGAATTGCATTGCAGAATTATTTAAAGGTGGTTTGTTTTTTTCAGTTGTGAATATGGTAGAAAAAAAAGGTGGTTCTACTATGATAAGAAAGCATAAGTCCATGACGAGTAGCAGCTCCTGTTTGGATGTAGGTGGCCAAGAAAGACCAAAGTCAAGACAGCCTTAATACAGAAACAGGATTAGAAAGAATTCAGCTCAAAGTCACACAAGAAGTTGAGTAAAACTATGGGCAGACGTTTTCTCTGCCTTTCCATATATCAAGTTATAGGACATAAGGAGAGTGTAATAGAGAAGAAAAATATTTGTAACAACTGAATCATATGGATACCTACATATGATACATGTATATCATATGATCAATGTATATGATAAGGTATCCATTATCAATCCAATACTGACAGTGACTTACTGTCTCTTTTGTGTGTTTCTTCCATTCTATCTTTGTCCCTTCTATAAATATAGAGCTACATTGTCAGCTAAAGAGCCAGGCCTTTGCATAACATGGCTCTCTTGGCTCCTTCCTGTGAAGCTAAAAATGCCAGTCAAAGCCACACTGTGGATGTAATATGTAGGTTTCAAATCATTACCTGATATTTCAGCTGCCTAGCATGGAGAAAGCTATACTAAATCACTTGAAACACTTTTTGTAACAGACTGCTAATCATTTGTTTTGGATGGAGAAAAACTTGTAATGGGAGAGGAATCATCAGCCTGGAAAGAACTGTCACATGAATGAGATTGTGATGCCAATATAAGAGTTTATAAAGAGGGAGGTGGAAAATGTGAATATTTCACAATTATCTGTTAAACTGCAAGTGGAAAAAGTGGCCAGAATAATTGCTGACTGTACTCTAAGCTCATTTTCATAGTGTTCATTTTTCAAAGCACTGTTGATTACCTTTGCAGTGTGGTGTGCAGAGCTCTTCTGAGCAGGGCTAGCAAAACTGAGTAAGCAGATTCTAAGTTAAACATTTTTGGACATCAGTGACTGAAAAACTTGCCTAAACTGAACAGGTAACCACTTGACATACTGCTGATGCTTTAGAAAATGTGTTCAGTAAGGACTTTGCCATAATATTTTGGCTTTGAGGAACATTATCTCCTTCCTTGTGCAGGTGGGAACTGTCACTGGAACAAGGGCCCACTCAGTGCAGGCTTCTGTTGGGTGCCTGATTTCATCCTAGCTCAAGCACGTGAGGCACTGAACACTCTAGATTGCTCCAGGGAGGCAGATGAACATATGCTTCACTTTGAGTTTGTAAAAGCTTCTTTGAACTCTGACAGGGCACAACTTCAGTTTGAACAAAGATACTTGTGGTCTGTAGGCACTGATCCCACCACACTAACCATTGTGTTCTTTGGATGAGCTTTTGGTAACTGTGCTAAACTGCTCTGGGCTGAAATCCACTCTGTTACTCCTATTGTTCTTCTGAATCTCTGCCTACTGCTTAAACTTTTCCAGCAGTGTGCTATTTTCCATGTAAGTAGTAGGACTTGAAATGACTGACTTAATATCCTGCTTCCATTAGATATCTGTGCTTGGGTGGAACATGGAGATGTTTGGTACCTCTCTGCTTTTCTTGACTTTGGAAATAAGTCACCACTCTTTCAAGTGCAAGGAATTTTCCTGCCTGGCAGTGGGAAGTGGTCTTGCTTTGAGGTTACTGAAGATGGGGACAGCTATAGAGAGAGTGAATTCAATATATTACAGCTTTTCAGATTTAGTTGTTTCTGTTTTCTTCTCTTCGACTCTGAAAGAAGTTATCTATTAGTTTTTCCAAGAGAACAACCATTCATAGTTTCCTGGAACAATGTGTGGCACTTACTTAGTCAAGAGGAGCCCATCCATCTTTGCACTATTTCTCTTTGTAAAGACACCCTCATTGCCACCAGGAGATGGATGAACTGAACTATTAGTAGAGCAACAAAGGGCGATTTGCTTTGACACAGTACCACCTTTCCTAGATGAAAGATCAAAAAGAATTGAAATACCTTTATTTTATAACTGATTGTGTGGCATTCTGTATAAATCTGTTGGAGCTCTTTATTTATTTTTTTATTTAAATTGAAATATGCCTACATCACTCTTTCAGGGCCTTTTGCCTCTTTGCTTCTGTATTCCATGGCCTGTCTTTTGAGTCTGTGCAATTTCCTTACTATCCTAATATTTATATAAACTTCCCATGTTATCTTTTTGGACATTTCTTTTGCAGAGTTTAGTAAAAGCTAGAGTAATTGTAATGCCAAAATTACTCTGTAAAAATTCATTGCAATGTTTTACAAAGTGCTATGATATGAAACAATGGGGGGGGGGAAAGGAGGGGGGGTTGGAGAGAATAATTCCCTTTATGTTCAACTGTAATTCTGATTTAACTCACACATGGTTATTACATGTGGTTTTTATTTTGGGAAATAGACTCCATCATTGTTTTCTATAATGTCTGCCACATGGTGCCTGTTGCTTTTGCATAGAATAGAGTTTTGTACTCAAAACAAAATAAAGCTGTTTTCATATTTCTAGACAAATCAGTGCTATGATAGTTAAAGCACTGACATTCCTCCAAATTTCTGCCTGAAAGAGTCAGTGAAAAACCAAAAATGTATCTCTGTGGGATTCTGTGCTACCTTATGTATGTTTTGTACCCTGGGTTTTCTAATCTGTTTCCTCTAAAGTGTTTGTAGGTAACTTCAAAAAGTTATAGACGAATTATCCGTTTGGTTTAAGATCAGCAGAGCTAAAGCTCAATTCCTGTCAAGGTCTGTCTGGATGGCATCCCTTCCCTCTCTCTTTGGACCAAGGAAAGGTAATAAATGTGTAATGTGTTTAACAAAAAAAAAAAGTATCTACACCATCATTTAAATGGATTATCATAGTTTTTTAGAAATTAGTCCTGAAATGTTACTCATTAAACTGAGCTCTCTTTCTCCCCCCCCACTTTAATCATACTGCTGAAACACATGGGACACAGATGCTGCTCCCATCACAGTAGGCTTCACATGATTATGTTCTTTTAGACATTAAATTGATAAAGATAATTCTATAGGAGTGTCCTAGTAGTGTATCAAATGGTATATTTGTACTTTATTCTCATTTCGTTTTTATCAAGTACATTCACATGTAGGCTCACTGAAGATGAATCACTGCCTGGGACTACTTATCTTCTCATTTAGAAATGGATATTTGTTTCCCCTGGTCTTTTTTGGAAAAGACTTTTAGAATTTGATGAAGAGGAATGAAATAGGGATTTATTCTAAAAAGTTGTAAAACATAGCACAGCATTTAATATGTTTTGGACTGTGCTGGCAGAGAGTAATTCTCTCATATTCTCACAGCTGTTAAAATTATTTTGTAACATCTTTTTATTTTAATACATGATGTCAGGAAGGTATATGAGACCAGAAATTAGCTGACTTAGGAAATGAAAACTTCTTGGGGGGGGAGGGCGGACACAGCTTGTGATTTTTCATATAGTTTGGGGGACAATATAAAAAGAATGTAAAATTTTAGCACTGCTCTCAGTGCTCTTGGTTCTCTAGCTCATGGTGCAGTAATTGCAGGAAAGGCAGATATAATGAGGATGCTCTGGTCATGCCATCTGTGCAAACCCAGAAATGTCCTGATGTCTCAAAACTGCTTTGTAACTTATTGGCTACACCCTGTCAGCAGCCAGAGTTCTTTGATGATGTAGTGGTAGCACGATGCACCATGCTGACCAGAAATCTTCAACTGTCAGATACATTGACTAGTCTCTCTGATGGACTAGTCCTTTACACTGAGAAGAGATGAGCAGCAAAATGTTAACTAAAGAGGACATTGTGAGTGGCAGGGGGAGCTGAAAATTTTGGAGGTGGATTTTCCTTTTGACAAGGAGAGGAAGCAAACAAGAATTGTGCAGAAATGTCTTTAACCAGCTGATTTCTGATCACAAAGCTGTTGTCTGTTGTATTTTTGCCTTTTTTTTTTTTTAACTTATTGGCTACATCTGGAATCTCCTTTCCAGTAAAAGATATGAAATGTTTCATTCAAGAAAGTGTGGGAAGCAGAAAAGAAAATTATTGGTCAACTATCAACTGTAGTTAGTCTTCTGTTATATTTTCATGTAGAATCTATATTAGTGTCTTGAACTCAAAAGTTATTCCTCTTTTTAGCAAACCAAAATGCACATGTTTATTATCAGGACTGGAAAAGATATGGTTTTATGACAGCATGTGACCATCTAGCTGTTCTCTGTAACAGCATAGTACTTGATTTGCAATTTTGTGCATCAGACTTGGAACTTTGTGATTTCTTTTTCAAATTACCATTTGTTAACTGGTTTTAATTTGTCTAGTTCTTGCATCATTTTCTAATGTAGTTCAATATAATTTTGTTTTCCAGACCAAAAATCTGCCATCAGAAATCTTGTCTCCTTGTGCCTCCTTACAAAACGTGAGCAAGTCTACCTTGTCATTTCTCATTGAAAAGGTAAATTAATTAATAAAAACAGATCAACCAACCACTGGTGCAATCCTGGTCCTGATGCTGAGTCTGTTGACTAGATTAGTCTGATGCTTCTTGGATATCATCCAAGCTTGTCAGGTAGACCTGATATACTATGCACATCTAACATTTCAAAGAAGCAAAAGTATCCTCAACAATTCTTGAGTTGCATTCTCTTGTATACAATACATTCAGAAACTAGTATGTTTAGAAAATATCCAACTCTCAATGGAATTACCTGGACTGTTACTGGAAAATGACTTTCTAGACTGAGTCTTCTCCCCTTCAAGCTGAACATAGCCAATCTGGAATAATGATAAGAAATGTGCAATGACTGAGTGGATAGGGCTGTATAGCTCAGTATCAGTACAGGCTAGGAACTGATCTGTTGGAGAACAGCCCTGGGGAAAAGCTCTAGGAGTGCTGGTGGCTAGGAGGATGCCCATGAGGCAGCAATGTGCCCTTGTGGCCAAGAGGCCAATGGCATCCTAGGATGCATTAAGAGGAGCGTGGCCAGCAGNGACACTCAACTGAGATAAAAGAGAGAAAAGCATCTTTGATTTCCACAAAGCTTTTAATCAGTTGTGTTTCATAGTACCTTTTGTATGGTTCCATCTAATTAATCACATTCTGAAATGAGCCTTTAAAAGAGTATGAAATGTCAGGAAGGGTTTTCTCTTCCTGCCTGTACCTACTGTGCAGTTATGTGAACAATGAAAGTGTGTCTGCATCTGGAAGAATTGTCCATGTGCTCCGCAGTCTTTTGCTCAAGACTGAACCACTTAACAGGAAATGTTCTATACAGTGGAAAGTGTGAATAGATCAGCATTAAATAAACAATAGAGAACTGAACTGGACTATGAATTAGCAAGAGATTTATTAGATTATAACTTTAGTTCCAAAGCTTTTTCAGCTGTGGTTTAATTATGCTATTTTATCAGAAAGACTTTTCATTTTTAATGACATCTGTAAATAAACAGCAAAGTGGAACTCTGATGATACTGCAAAAAGTGAAATTGTGTCATTTTATAGTAATCATGGAAATTACTATATTTAGTTGTTTCTGCTTTTATAATCTATCCATTCAGGTTGTCTGTCTTTGGCCTTCTGCCTTTAGTCTTTGCCATACCTGTGTTACATTTTCACTCTTTTTTCTGTGTCTGTGAAAACTAGAAATGTAAAATAATATATAGAAATCATTTTTGTCACATGCTTCCATGGACCTTAAAAAGATAAAGTCTCTTAAAAAGCTAACACTTAAATTTGGAAAATTCTGAGAATGGTAACTGTGTAGGTTATAAACTAAGATTTCATTCTATTTTGATTGAAATAGTGTGGTATCTGGCTTCATGTGAACTCCATTTTTTCATTTGGTCTAGGGGTAATTTTTCATTTAGAACTAAGCTTATTTTTATGATTTGGTAACTATAGATGTTGTAGTCAGAATACTTTTTAAGTCCTGATCTTTAAATAATATACAAACAGTGCTCCATACAAGATATATACAGACAAACACATTTTATTAACTAAACTAGTTTTAATTAGGCCTCTAAAAATTTCTTAGTGAGCAAAGTAAACAGTGTTGACCATTATTCATTAGACTCTGTTTTTAATCAGTACAACTAAGGTATTTTCTTGACCACTGAGCTTGGAAGTTACTTTGAAATGTATTTTCTTTAATTCTTGAAACAGTAATATATATATAACAAAGCCATTATTTATTCATTTATCTGCTTACTAATGTGGAAAAGTTTCACAGGAACTTGTATGCAAGAGCTTGTTTTCCAAGCAATTACTCAAAAAGTAAAGTAGTTGCCTGTGAGACATGAGGGCATGCTTTTCCTGGGTTTTGTTGTTTACTGCCCTCTAAATGTTGTAGAACACCAAATATTTGTAAGGTTAGAGTGGGAAGAATTTTTCCTGACTCTTGCTTAAATGCTACCAAAAGTACTGAGAACACTGGGTCCCAGTGTACAAGGTCAGAGCAATTATAAATGTTCTTCAATGAAGATAAATGAGAACTCAAAATTGGAGCTTATCAGTACTGTGCAACCTCAGTATAACAGACCAAATGAAAGTCTCCTCCTATGTTACATACCTCAGTAGCTAACTCACAACTGACCTTAATCATACAATTCTTGGAGATCTGATGATCTCAGCAAGTTATCTGGATACCAAAGTCAGCATCCAAATTAGAATGTATGATCTGCTTATAAATCATTGAAGGGACCTGTCAGCTTCTGGTGTTTCCTGTGAGCAGATGGGATTTACTGATGTATAAGTACAGTCTCATGATGTGTGAGGACCTGGATCACAGAATCACTAAGGTTGGAAGAGCCCTCCAAGATCACCAAATCCAACCATCTACCTATCACTACCATGCTACTAATAAGACTTTCTAAGTAAATCATCTACAAGTTTCTTAAGCACCTGCAGGGATGGTGACTTCACCACCTCCCTGGGCAGCCTGGGCCAATGCTTAACAACCCTTTCAGTGAAGAAATTTTCCTAACATCCAATCTAAACCTCCTGTGATGCAAGGACTGTGGAGGAGACTTTGAACAGATGTCCTATGACCAGGGTTACTAGATATCACTCATTAAGAGGGAGGCCAGGGGACTGAGATGAGGGGTGAACACCAGATGGACTGAGCAAGTCTTGCTAGTTTTTATGGTAAACCACAAATAATAATAATTTATCATAATACATGTAATATATGTCTATATATATGAAAATAAATGCCCTGCCTAATTGGAATAATGTGTTCAGACACAAATATTGGTAATCATTTTGAACTATGTATTAGCAATTCCCTGTCACCTTCCTTTCATTGTCCTGTCTATAGTTTAGGATTCAATGAATTAAAAACAATTCTAACCTAGTTGAAGTACAGTTGAACATTTGAAACTTGTATTTGAGTCTTGGAGAAAAAAACCTTTGTTTTCTTCTTGTATTTTAGCTGTCTCTTGCATTGGACCTAAATTGCCAGAGAGGCATTTCTCTTTGCATGGTCTCTCTGAGCCAGCCAAAACCACATAATGATGGAAAAGTCACAAGAAAGCCTATTCTTGCAAAAAATGGGGGGGGGGGGGGAGGGAAATTGCCTTGTTGTCTGCAGTGTTTTTCCTTAGCCTGTTATTTCAGGGAAGGAGTGGAAACAGGGATGTTGTTCTTTGGGTAATGTGTGGGTTGTGATTAGTATTGCAAAATCTTACAGCTGGACTGCTTAGCTGACAGAAACAGGGAGCAGACAGCTGCAACAGGGCAAAAAGGCAAGGAACCAACCTCAAACCTCTTTTATTTGCTTTTTTGGAAGCATCAGGAACATGAAGACTGGAAGTGCCTTTGGAGTCTAGATAAATGTAAAAACAAAACAGCTAGGCAAGCATAATTCCATCAAAAAACTTCATTAAATGCTGGACAGGACCTCTGTTATTAGGGACTATTTTAGGATTTGGGGGTAATAAAAGAGGACCATGTAGTAAGGAAGATTTGCTGCTCTGTTTTGTACTGTTTGCATTATCTCCTGGCTGGGTCCCATTGCTGTGGCAGGCAGGAAACAGCTAGGCCTTGAACCCTTCAAGGACTCCCTCCTGTCAAGTGAGAAAGCTGTCAGATTTCCATCAAGCAAATCTAGCAGCTTTACCTGTTTTGCCCTGTAGAGTAACCTCCCTCAGTTTATTTTCTTTCAGAGTCTTGTGCTGTACAATTGGTTTGTTTGAATTACTTCAAACAAACAAACAAAACACCAGACCCAAAGCACCTCTTGGATTGTGATTCCTCACTGTTCAATCAAAGAAGCACTAAGCAGGGAGGAACCAAGAGCGTAAGCTAGCCTCAGAAGCAATTAAATAAGTTTTACCTGTACAAAAGACAAGTGTTATCCCTGGAGGTGCCTAGGTATGTGTTTTCTAGAACTGAGAAGAGGGAAAAGAGGAAATAAGAGACAGCTGAAAGGACCAGAAAGGGCTGATTTAAACAGGCATGCAAAAATTTCTCACTAAACTTCTTACTTCCCCAAGATTTGTGTGCCCTCTGTTAGAAATCTGTTTCTGCTGAGGCTGTTGGCAGGGAAATAAATGAAAATTCAAATTATTGAGCCAGCCTTGAGAAAGTTGGACTCAGCTGGAGGAGAAAAATTTTATCCCCTTGTTTCAGATCTGAGTAAGTTTAAGCTGTCAAAAGCGGAACAAAGGAATCTCAAACAATAAATTACCAGGCACAAGCATAATAACAGAGACTCATAGACAAAAATATGGCTGGAAGAGACTTCAGATATTATCTAGTCCAATCTCCTGCCTTAAGGCAGGATCAAGTATACTTATGTCCATCTTGACAAGAGTTTGGATAACATCCTGAAAAAGGAATGTCTCCCTAGGAAACCTTTCCCAAATCTCTCCTGTACAAGGTTTTATTCCTACCTATAACACACTGCTTCCTTTAGCACCTTACTTTTAAGACTTTGAGTTACTTAAATAGTATAATCATAGCAATATGCCTGAGGCAATGTTAACATAGGTGATTTGGAAAAGAGTGTGATGCTGCACCTTTGAACAATGGGACCAACTTGCATAAATTAAGTTATACTTCATTTAAAAGTTTTCTAATAATTCATAAATAATCACCATAAGTCACACAACATTACAATGGTTTGTGTTGGTTGAAAAATGTAAAAACAGAATGTGGGAGAGATTCTACATCCCATCTGTGAGGTCAAGTAGGAGTTGGTGCTGGAAGTGAATCCTGACTGTGCGATCCAACAGTTACTACTAGTAACTGAAGAAATGATATACGAGTGTTTTACTTCAAAATATACCAAAATGGTTGATTTCACAGACAGTGTTAGTGCTGAATTAATGATTCAGGAATTTCTATAAAGCCTAGCAATCTGCTTAGAAAAATAACCTTGCAGTTCACCTTTAAATACATTGTTCCTTTTTTCATTATATTCACTATAATGTTAGATAAAAATGTAATCAGTAAATATATGCCTATATAGTGTTTCTGAAGTCCTAATCAGAAATTTAAAGTAATTTTGACAATCAACACAGGAATTTCATTTTGCAGAAGTTTGCCCATAGTATACCCCAGCAGGAAATGTTAGCTTGCTCTCTTGCTCTGCTACACTGGAATTTTAAATACAGGCCTGATAAAGATATAATTATAATCTGGCAATTTAAGTCTAGCTCATGAATTATTAAAATCTCTCTCCTTCATATCTTGCTGTAATTATTCTGCTGTACTCCTCCAGCTCTTGCAATTACTCTTCACAGGGACAGACTGACACCTAAAGGGACCATCTGCAAAGCTCAGATAAGGGCCATGGCTGACTTTAGCAGCTGGAGGGTGGGTGGGAGAAGGGAAGGCTGGAGCCTCAGGGCTCTGGGAATATCTTGGCACTACAGGGTGCCTCCTGGTAATATGTGAGAGAGCAGAAGGATTTCCTTATTTAGTTTTAATGTATAGACTTATATCTCGATTGAAGTGAGCAGAGAAACAGTTGATGTCCATGTTGAAATATGATCCTCTGCAATAAATGGCTCAGTCCTGGACTGTCCAACAAGTCCTGGACTTTTACCTGTTTGTGAAAGTTTCCTGTTTGCTTTTAGGGATGAGGCAAAGGCTGTCTTCTGTGGAAATTGTCTTGATTCTAGCACTGAGAGCTAGGGAAACTGAAGACAGCTCCACAAGCAGCATGCAGAGGGCCAGTTTTGTCTGTGTAACTGCCAGTTTGGTTAGCACAAGGTGTCTCCTTTGTAAATAAAATACAGTATTTACCTCAGTTTTCCATGTGCTTGAAGCAAGTTCAGATGCCACTGACCATAGCTGATGTGAGGAGGCAGCAGAAGAGGACTGCAAAGACTTCTCAGGAGGTTTTAGTTTTAATAGTATTGAACTACCAACATTTTGATTGAGATGATGGTGCCAGGGCAACAGGTGGGCCTGGGACTGCAGTGGGATCTGGGAGCTGGCCATGAGGGTGAGAGGGAAGGGACTGGTAGCCAGTGCCATCCTACCACCCCAGCCAGGAGCAGGGCAGCTGGGGCAGCCCTATCCTCAGGCTTTGACCACTTCCCAGGGGATGAGGATGTGGTCCTGCAACTGCATGCCAGGCAGGCCAGGGCTGGACTATGGGCAGCTGGAGACTGACCTTGCTGAGGCATCACTGGGGCAGGGACTGATAGTGCTGGCAAGATGACGCAGGGTCCTGGGCATGAGCCAGGGTGAAGGGGGAGCCCCAGGGTGGCTGGCCAAGAGAAGTCAGACTTGATGGTACCGTTGGAGCTCTGGCAGTAAATTCTGGTTGTGTTATTTGAAATCTCATGCTCAGTTTTGGAAGCCCTCCTCACCTTTGGTCTTATTCTAATGTAAACAAGAAAATGCTCAAAATATATTGCAATGTAAAAACTGTGTGTGAAATCAAGTTTTAGGTGCCTCTTTTCAGTTCAGGTGTCACTTGAATTTCCTCAAAGCACATGTCTCTCTCTAGAGAAAGCTCTGCCTTAAACACAGTATTAGTCAGTAATCCCAGCAATGCGTGTGCTGAATTATAAGTGCCTTAAGTAGCCTCAATTCGTTCAATAAGGCCTAGTAAATATGTACTAAAGATCAAAGTGCTCATAATGTCAAAGTCTGATGTTGAACTTCAGGAAAGCATTCACTCCATGGAGTGAGAATTGCCTCTTAATGCTAAGCTCCTGTCTTGTGTTAGTCATCTCCAGGAGAACATGGTGGCACTACAACTCCTTTCCTTCATAGGAGTTCAGCTTTCCTTTAGTATGAGGAAAACATATACACCTAGCAGGTGTGGGTGCCTTCCTCCTTTCATCTTCCTCTGTCAGGAGTATAAGGAGGTTTTAAGTGAAGGAGAGTTAATTCAGAGTTTAACTTTTGAATTGCTCTCTGGTAAAACTTCTATTCCCTTATTACTTTGTAAATTAGAGCATGAAGTTAACTAGTGAGAAGGAGTAACTATCCCCTACCTACTGGCTAAGATTGGGTCTGACAGAAGGGAATTTCACTGGCAGGATATTTGAGAGAGCAGAAGGGCTGTTAAATTTACCCACAGCAAATTGCTTTCCTGTCTTGGGAGCAAAGGGGAGCTGGGAGCAAAACTCTGCTTTGGGTAGCTCCAGGCTAAATCTTGCTAGCAATGTCTTCTGTTTACTTTGAGAAGTGCTGGTGAGAGACAGTTCATGTTTACTTCATAATTCATGAAGTTTGTGTACTCAGAATCATACCAATCTTTGTGCTATAGTACAGACTTTTGGTTTTTAAAAAGAGCTTATTTGGGTGCTCAGATTAATTGATTTATTTTGCCTATGTAGACTGTATCCCTGCTAGGATGTTATTACTGGTTTACTAATGGAGCCAAAACTTTTAGGCATTGCCTAATCTAAGACATGAATCTTTTGCTGTGGTATATTTTGCTGGTTACTTATAATTTTTGCTTGTAGCTCTTCCCAAATGTTTTGAGACAGCACTCTAGGATGAGTATTTTCTTGTGAGAGAATTAGTAATGAGATAGATACATGGACTATATTTGAGTGCACAGGGATGTTTCTACATGCAAACAGCTGATGAAGCAGGAATATTTAGTAGTGTGAAGTATCCTGGGGAACTGAAGCCAGCCTGAAAATGTAAGCCCTAAACAATCTACTCTATTGAGTCATGGCTAGAGCTCTCCCACAATTACCTAAGAAAAACAATAACACTTTTACAAGGTGAAACAAACACTGTGAAGAACAATGAGCAATACAAAGTATTATAAACAAGTACAGCAAACAGAATCACAAGTCTGGACTCTGCATAGTTTTAATTGTATGCAGCTGACCTTTGAGTTACATAAAACATTCCAGCAGATGCATGCATTCATCTCCTTAATTTGTTCTGACAGTGGACAAAGTATTTGTTTTGTGTCTTATTTTACAGTTCTCTGCAACTGACAATGCTACTATCTTAAGTTTTCTTTGATGTCTGTCTAGAAGAACTTCTAAATGACTTTAAATACCAAACATCTAGACTGTACAAACCAAAACCATCCAGAGTGTGCAGCTCTTGATAACCTTTGACTGAAATCTTTGTGTGAAGTCTTTCTGAAACAGTGCATCAGCTCTGTTTGAACCTTTGTCATCAAGTATATACTACCACTGAAGTTTAAATTTAACTTGTTCAAACTGAAGCTTCAATTGAACTTGTTCAAACTTTCACCAGTTCTGGTTTCCAATTTTCTTTCTCCCCTAAAGGTATTTTTTTAGATTCCACATGGCCTTTCTGGGTCTGATGCAAAGCACTGGAAAGGTAAGTAAAATGAGTCATCCTGTCTAAGCAGACACTTTCCAGTTAAAGCAGTCACCTTGAACACATGAGGTCTGATTTTAATTTTTCACTGCTCCTAATAGAATTTAAATTTTCACTTACTTTCACCTGTGATACAGGGCATTTCCAGGCTCTCTCTTGCCATTTCTTCTAATGAGTTTATTTCACTTGGCATGAAATTTTGAAACACTTACTGAAGTGAGGACTCGAGTGTAAGATTCACCCTCCAGGTATGTGTCTCTTCCTTTTTTTCTTTACACTGCTCTCTGGCTTAGTGAATATTTAATGTTGTCTGTGTAGTGAGATGGTTTCAATAACAAAAAGAGACTACTGTGTACATCTATCCTATTATCAGAGTATTCACCTGCAAGTAAGAGCTGTGAGTAGAGGTCCTCTGAGTCATCCTGAGTCCTAGCAGGCCAGTAGAGAGAACTTGCTTGGGGAAGCAGATATTAGCCATAATAACACAGATGCCTCTTGCTGCAGCAGTTTACAAGGAGAGGGTGACTTAAAGTTATCTTAACTGCCAAACTGCAGGAGAAGCTTTTTTTTGCAGCTAGTCACAAGCAGAGACAGATGTCCCCTTCCAGGTATTTCTCTTCTAGAGAGGGGGAGACTTGGGCCTTGCTTTTTTATTTGGCATTTCATACTAACTGGTTTAAGCGTTTTGTCTATTAACAATGTAGCTTCTATGGATCCTTGTCTTAAGGTTTACCTTTGTGCATGCTTAAAGAATTATGTTTAGCTCGAGTTATTGGGAAGTCTTCCTTGAAACAGCAGCACAGATGAAACTGAGATGCTACATCACATTGTTTAAAAAATCTTTTGTGGCTATAGCGTTCATACCTTTCATTCATATTTGCCCAGCCTGGGATGGACTCCAGCAGCTCAACACTCTAGCATAATTTGGCTGACAAAAATAAATTGCAGGAGCTGTGTTCCAAGGGACGCCTCTTGCCTGGAAAGCTGCTGCCAGTTACATGACAGCTGCACTGCTGTATCCTTTACAGTTTCTCAGACAGCAGTCTCCAGGGAGAGCCTTCTCACCATCACAAACCTCAGGGGAATATCCTGTCAGTCTGCTATTCCCAGAGCAGATCCAAGTGTGCTTCTCTATGTAAAGCAACCACAGACAGCCCTGCAGCGTTCCATGCACCTGCGCTCCTCTTTCACAGACCTGTCCATCAGGACTTTCCGTTAGCAGTTGGAATGAGGCACTTCAATTTCTGATGGGGGATGTGGAAAGGATTTTTAAAACCTCCCATATGTGCCCTTTTAATCTCTCAGAAATTCATATTTCACTGCAAGTAAATGTAGGGTCCTCTCTGAGTCGTGCATGGATGGCAGCTGGGAGCTTGTTCTGCCCATGCTGATTTTTCTGGGACATGTCCATGTGGTTACAAGAGCATGGTACTGATTCTCAACTAACATATCTTAACTGAGAGAATGGTTTTTACTTTTAATCCAGCCATATCTTGACTGTGGCTATATGGCTTTCGGATGAGTTAGGAAACAGTTGGCATAGGCACACAAAATATACTTTTAGGTAGGTTTTGTTCCTATCTGATAGAAAGAAACCAGCTTGTGTTCTCCTGGTCCTGAGCCTCCCTAGGCTCTTTGTCTGTCTCTTTTTGTGCAATCTGCCCTCTTTAAACTGGCTTTGATCCTCCCCATGGGAGCTAGTTACAACCATTAGGGTTCCTTGCTGTAGCAAGCGTTTCTTAATGATGATAAAATGTGTAAACTCTTAGGCAATTATCAAGGGTTCCTGTTCATTTTTCTAGCTGAATGAGACCACTGATACTGGCTGCTCCCAGAAGTAAAAGGCATTTGGGGATAAAGATTAAATACACAAGTAAAAGAAGAAATCTATGGGTTATAGTTAGTTACACATAAAGTAGTAGCCATGTTATACAATGCTCCAGGTATGCATATTACTGTTAATTGTCAGGAACAGGAGCAGAAGTAAGTGACTGTTTTACAGTGACACCAATGCAGGTGGACTCAGTTTTCTTGGGCCCTCTTCAGGCAACATTGGTAAGTGGTTTTTGACCAAACAGAACCTCAAACCTGCTTTGAAATACTTTCTGCTCTTTTATTCCTGGATACTTTTTTTTTTAGGGGGGGTGGGGTGGGGTGTGTAATTGAGCTGAAATATGCTAAAAAGTATAAAGGCTTTTAGAGAAGCCAAATCCTAAATCCTATGTCGTTTTTATATTTACAATTCTTTATATGAAACCACTTTTTAACAATTTTTGTTACCTTTTCTCTAAGCTAATTGACCATTCAGTTCCTCTGCATAATTTCAGGTTCTTTTTCTAAGCACTGTCTATTGCTGAGCTAATCAGCACTAACAAAGACTTTCTTCTTTGCACTACTTTTTGCTTATTCAAAACTGTGCTAAAATCTTAATGGGCAACTTACATTTCAATCTCAACATGTTGCTCAGCTTTCCTTCTGTCTCTGCCTAGAGAATTGGATGAGAGAGGGGAGGTATGCAACATTTCCATATTCCAAACTCCTCCTCATTTGAAGTGACTGGAAGAACCATTTCTCTTATTCCTCTCCATACAGACTGTAAGTTGTCTAAAGTGTCACTACGTTGTCAGAAAGGGAGGGTAAAACCACACTTTTAAAGGATTTCCTACTTTATGTTATTTCAAGAATTTCTTTATAAATAAATAATTTCTTTATAGATAAATTCTGATATCACATATGTGTATCTACCTATTTCTAGGTATAGATTGCATAGATCAGTAGAGTACCTTGCCTAGTTTATCCATTGAGCAATATGATTTCCTTGGGGAATTCTGTGCTTAGAAGAAAGGATTGTTTTTTTTCTTTGATAGTAGTATTATTATTGTATTCTGATTTCTTGCTCTTCTGTGTAATTGAAAAGCATATGGAAGATTTGGAATAGACAGAATGAATACAAAACAGCAAGCAAAATGAGTCAGCCAAGAACATCCTCTCTTTTATAACTCCATTTCTCAGTTCTACCAAATGCTTTGAAGCTGACCAGATATGGTGCTGCTTAACATATTAAATGAAATTTAATGTATACAAACATACAGTAATATAGAAAGAAGTTATTATTCATTTATCTTGCTATTTGAATTACATCAAAGCAATTCAAGTTAAATGCTGCACTCCTGATTTTACTTACTTCCACAGAACCTTAGGCTCTCTGCAATGATTTCCTGTGCAGGCTGCATTAATTGCTGTGATAGGCTTGAATCCAACTTTCTTTCCTTTTAATAATTATCTAGAAAAAGCAATTAGTTTACCTTAAACATTTGAAAGTACTTCCCAGTAGCATTTTTTCAGCCAGTAACAGACATAACAAAATGTGATAAAATCTTGATGTACTTTGGGTCATTAACATACCCTGAAAATACAGTATAGGGTTTTTTGACATGATACATTAGGACATAAAGATATTATTATGGAGGTTCTCTTCATGATATATTGTAATAATCTCAAAGCATTGCAATATATTTGGCAGTCCAGAACATTATGAACAGCATCAAGTCACAAGCCTGAATTTGGGTATCTTTCTTAGTAGTTATCAAAAATATACCACTTTTAATGTAGACAGCCATTGCATACTAAACACATAGAGTGGCACATGATAGATACCCACTCAGAGCATTTATTTCAGCCAATCTTATCATGGAGTAAGCAGCTATTAATTCTAAGGCAGGATGAAGAGTCATGCTCTGAAATAAACCAACCTGAGAAGATAGTCTGAAGATTAAATGGCCAGAAATTGCCTGTCTCAGTCCCATGAAATTGTACTTTATTCTGACTGACTCAACTGCTGACTCTACCATTAGGTGAGAAAAGAAAGACAGAATGAGAATTATGACAAGTCTGTGAGCTGCATCTGTTGGCAGCTTGAAGGCTACATTTTTTTTTAAAGGCATAAAAATGTTTTATCGTAGATTGCAGAGTTAATGAGTCAGGGGGACAGTGTTTGTTCAATGAAGGTGGTTCAGGAAGTTGATTCATCTGGAAACTAACTCTGGACAAGTGTGTATATATTCGTTTGGGGCTAGATCTGTTCACTGAACCATCTAAGTGCCATTAAAGGCATGAGGGAGAGAACTGATGTAAAGCAAGCTTAAGCTTCTGTAGATCCAAATCCTAAGAGTATCTGTTTCACAGTATCACAGTATGTCAGGGGTTGGAAGGGACCTAGAAAGATCATCTAGT
>VWZO01012029.1:234341-257416 GCA_013396975.1 Bucco capensis
CACAGGCCTCCAGTTAGATTCTGCTCCACTGACCACAACTCTCTGGGCTCTGTCCTTCAGCCAATTCCCAATCCATCTCACAGCACAGTCTGAAATGCTTGGATAGTTTATATAGCTCAGGTTCCTCCAGCTATAACTCAGCCTTTGAGTCATAACTGAGTCATACTCTTCTGTGGACACAGGTAGAAGGAACACTGACTGGGTAGACTACTGCCTGCACTGTTCTATCCTCTCTCACTATTTATCTGGTCTTTTTTATAGGAAAACTTTTGGGGGAACTTTTGCCTTAATTAACTGAGGTGCATTTTTTCCATAATAGAATAGATTTGGTTGAAAACATCAACTCAGAGATTAGTTTACAAAACTTAACCAAAATGACTGCTTCAATTGATTATTTTGCAGTCTATGGAATGTATATAATGTTCTTGTTATGAGCAGATAAATTAAGTTCATTCTCATGTAAAAATAATGTAGCTCATGTGTCATTAGTTTGAAATCTAGTAATCTGGAAGTTTATATATTTTCAATATTCTCTAGAATATTCAAACATAGTAAGTACAAATCAATCAGATCTTCATGCAGATATAATGGCCACTGTCAAATCTTCACAAAGTTATCCAGTGCTTAAGGTGAATGCAAAGCCTTCTCCTATTCCACTCAAGAGCTAAAGCTGAGAAAAGATATTCAACTCATCAGCCTCAGTGGTAAAAAAATAACTTTAAAAAAAAAAAAAATCACCTTGAAATGTATAGTGAGTTTGTTCAGGAAAGTGGCACCTGGCCATAGCAGATAAATAAATATGCTACCTGGCAAAAGAGCAAGTCAGACACTAAGCAGATTAATATTCAAAGTGAAATGGTTTAGCTGAGCATTTGAATACTTGCTCCAGCAGTGGATAACAGTAGCCTTGTGTCTTCCTGCTGTTTCACTTTATAATCTCTGAGCCTATAATTTGTGAAAGAATCTCTCAATGCATTGAAATTTGAAATATCGATCTAAGGACTGTCTGTTTACAAATTGGATCCCTGAACTGGGAGGCAGATCTTTTGTGTTAGTATTTTAACAAGTGGTTATGTTTGGTTTTTTTGAACTAAACACATGAGCTGAATATAAATACAAATTAGATTTGAAATAAAGCTCTATTTTTAGAGGGCTGATTCCCATTCTCCACTACAGTGGAGTCATTCCTTTGATATACTCCAAAGTAAGATCAGTATGGGGTCAGTTTTCTGCAGTGTGGTGCTGCTTTAACCTTTCAATAGTCATGGCAAGTGAAAACTGGGGTTTAATTTACCCCAGTGAATTATTGCTTTATAACAGACAAACACGCTGAATTGACTTTAAAATATTTTGAACTAGCATATTTGTGGGTAGAGGTTCCTCTTAATTCTGAAAACCAAAGTCCATGGGATCTGTTAAAAATGAATTACCCCTTAATTTTCCCCTCTATTAATGTATGTGCACATATTTTCTTTTCTGCTTTGGAAGAGTAAATAAAAAAATCACATTAGAGAGAAATAATTATGTTTACCATCAATTTACAGTTAAAGCAAATAGGTTTTACTTGTGAATAAAAGGGATTCATAAGCCTAGACTCTTAAAAAAGCAGGAAAGGGATGAGGCAAGACTAAGGACAAATAAAAAAAGGATTTGAAAGTAAAGGCAAATGTTTATGTTGAATTTGTACATTCACCTCACTGGTCCTGAGGAAATGTAGCTTGAACCAATTGTATACCTGCTGTGACGTGTGCCTCAGACTGTACTGGAAAGCTGTGGGAGATTGGAATGAAATAAATCCTTGACTGATTTTTTTCTCCTCTTCATTCAAAAGCAGACATTGGGCACAGTCTTAACACTTCTTACTGTTCTATATGAACAGCCAGGATATGGCACCATATACTTAATTCATTCACAGTACAAGTCTTGTGACTGATTAGTATGTTTTCTTTACTGGTGATGTGTCCATTCAGCTAACACTTCAGTATCTCCTTTTCACCAATTTGCAGTATGTAGCAGGCCTTCTGCAGTAAAGATATATGTAGACATTGTCTGTACTTTAGGCAATAGTTTTTTTCTCTTTAACAGAGGTTCTGAGGCTACTAGGGAAGAATTTGTTGAGAAGAAAACTGGACGAAAAGATGATTTAAATAGGAAGTATGCACAATAATCAGATGTATGGATGCTTGCCTACAGACTAGTTAATCACAAAATGTGTAGATTCATGAGGAAGAAATATCTTGCCTTTACTTCTTATACAGTTTTAACCTCCAAATGTCACCCCAAAGCCATCTGTGGAGTTGTTTTGTGAGTAATGTCATATGAGTGTGACGAAAACCTAACATGCCTTTGTGGACTTTGTGCTTCATCCTCAGTAAAATACACAATCAGCTTTTATTGGTCTTGTTTGTAGACTAACAGGTAGGACAACATTTTGTCTTATGATCAGAAGGTCAGCAGTGAAAATCAGACAGATGTTATAATGTGTCTTGCACTGTGAGACATAAACATTGTAAAGTATTGAAATTCAAGAGTAAACAGTGGTTTTAAGAACAACTTTGTGGACATAGGAGGCCATAACAGGGGAAAAGGCACTATCCATGTCACAAGTGTTTCAAGGGCAGAACTCTGCTGATGTTGTTTAAAAATGCTCCAAAATTTTTCATTGATTTCCTTTTGGAAATAGATGCTGCCAGACAGAGGTGCCCTCATGCAGAACCTAATAGATTAAAGTCCTCTGGCCTTCAAAATCCGTGCACCAGGGAAACACTTTGAGGCAAAAACACTCCAAAGCTTTTGTCACTCAAGTGAATTCTGAAAAATTGGAATAAAACTTCAAGTAAACTGAATGGAAGGATTGTTATGGGCATTGGTTGGTTTGTGCAGTGTATGAACTTCCATTGTTGCTTTTATTTTCTGCATCACCATGGCTATAATGGAGAACAGTTTTCTTTTACCAATTATCTAATCAGTTCTACTTGTCTTTCTATTGCTTTTTATACCCTTTCTAATAGTGTTCACTTGAAGAAATTGCCATGAAAAAAATATTGCTTTTATTAACATTCTTAATATAACAATAGAAAAATATTGGTTGTAGTCTATTTCACATTTCTATCATTCAGTAAATCTATTGAAAGCAATCAGTTAAACATTAGCAAGCTGTTCTACATTTATGGGAATAAAACAGCAAGATAACATCATGTATGTCGTGTAAATGCAACTTAATATCACTTCTGGCTCTATTAGGTTATCTCTTATTTACCTACACTCACAGGAAGCTACTCCCCTGTATGTATATAAGCCACCTAGATCTGGAATTACAGAATCACAAAGGTTGGAAGTGACCTCTAAGATCATCAAATCTAACCATGCCTATCGCTAACATGCGACTAAACCATGCCCATCAGTTGTACTTCTAACTCAGGAAAAACCTTACTGTTTTCTTCTCATCTCCCAAGAAACTGGTGTTTCCCTGGAGCATCTAAATAAATATTTCATGTTTGTGTGTATATATTTACACATAGGTGAAAATTATGTCCATATTTTCTATATATAATATACATGTATGGTTAGAGAGTACATTTATAAGGTAAGTATGTCTGTTTTTTGCTTTCTTGTTATTATAAAAACATTGTTTGATAGGAATCTTCTTTTCTTGCTTTCTCCAAGCTGAAAATTTTTGTCTTCAGGAGCAGGACTATTCATTACTAATTTTTTTTGGAAAGAGTTGGTAGCTGATCTCAGAACAGGGGAGACACAAGAGGCAAAGAAGGTAGGAAGGAGTTTGTCTTCCTTCAAATCAGAGAAGCAAAATCTGGTAGCTGTGTTTCCTTGCTTCTATCTACCCAAAGGTAATAAGAATCAAGAAATAATCCTTGATTTAGACAGGATTCTGGTTGAGGAAGGCATGCTTTGCAGAGGTTGGAAGGCTTCATAGGTGAAGTCCCTCTAAGCAACACCAACATTTTTACCCTCACTTAGATGCCTTTTTGATAGTTCAGATCTTGAAGCTCAGGCATGAATATGTTGCTACTTATTCCACCAAGCAAGTCTTCCCTTCTAGTACTGGGATGACATTGGGAAATGTTCAAAGCTGTGGATGAAATACTCTGAGAAGTAGCCTTTGCCCTGCTAATTTTATCTTTTCTGGAGAAGGAAACAGATTTTGAGGGACAGGCTGTTCAACCCTGGAGCTTCACTTCACTGAAAGAAAAAAATCAATGTAATAAAAACATATTTAGATAAAATTATAAAGGCTACTTGAATATGAAAAGCATTTCAAAGCCTCAGACATTGAAATTGAAATGGAACAATGATCTTTTTACCGACAAGGCTGTGCTTCTCCTCCTGTGGAATAGGATTTGAGTAATGTAATTCACATTTGAATACATGACAAAAGAAACATTCAAAGCTGATTTAGGGTTTGCTGTTTTAGAATAATTATATTTTTCCTCAATCATATTAAAAAAGTTAACTTCTTCAAAACAATGCATTCAGCTTTCTGTCAGTTTTCTGTTTGGATCCAATGGGCCACAAGCAGTGGTTTTCACTGCAATAGTTATATAAATGATTCGTGAAAATACATTAGTTTTGCTGGATAACTTAAAATTTCAGTCTCTTGTTTTTGGTGGGGTAGCCTGTTTTCTAACATTTCAAACACCTGTGACTGCTCATTAAGTATTTTCATACTATTGTACTAAAAAAAACCCCCACAATAATTGAGTTTGTGTTATTTTCAGTACATTTCCCTTGATTATTCTAAGATAAAATTGATATCTAAGATGATATTCCCACCGTGTCCTAAAAAATTATCAGTCTTGAAAGCAAAGATGGAGTGTAAAAAAACCAAAGCAGTTTGTTTGGCTTTGCTTTAAGAAGGTTGAAGTTGTGCATAACAGCTAGGACTGAGTAAGAAATCTGTTGTTCAGTAGGTATTTTACAGAAAATGTAGTGTTATTCGATCATTTGTTTTCAAGGCATGACAGATTTTCCCACAGCTTTCTTGATGATTCCAGCTCTTCAATTTACCAATGTCCCTCTGAGAGTTTTTAGTAACAACTGGATTATTACTGTTTGGGCTGCTTTAAAATAAGCATCTCATTCAGAGACAGTTGAATCTCTAGAGGCAGATCAGTACCACATCTCTCCCAAGAGACCTCTGTATAACTGAAGCATAAATATATGCGTTGCACTGTTCTTGAATTGCTGGGTACACAGCATACATTCACAGTTAAGTAGATTTTTTTTTAATTTTAAATGAAAATGCTGCACATTTGTAATTTAATTGTGGTATCATAATTATAAATCAATGGTGGTACAATGATAAGAGAGCTTTCTGGAGAGATTTTACAGAAGCTGCCAGTGAAAGCACAGTATATTAAGAGAGTGGATAGAGGTATTCTCAGTAGTATGTTCATTTTGATTATGTATGCCTTCTAAACTCATTGTGTCCCACTAAAAGTTATGTTGCAATAAGAAGAGTTCAAGACTTCTTGACCTTTAAAAGCTTATTTTAGAGAAATATATTGAGATTGATTCCTGAATGACAACTACTTTGGAGAAGCCATTATTCCTTACCATTATTGCAGTATTTCAAAAGAACATTTTATGAGAGGGCAATAAACTAAATGTTTGCATTATTTAGATAAAAACTCATTATGCAATCTTTCTGGAAAGAGTTAACCACAGAAATCCTTGCCCAGAGGACACTGAAGGGTTGGTTACAGATGGGTTTTAACAGATGGTTATTAAAAACACTGTTTTGATTAATTACTCTGAATTTTGTGCATGAATAATGGCAAAGACTACAATGTAGGCCATGGTCATAGCAGCACATGTCTGAAGAATTTGTTTGTGTTGCAGAAGAGCTGAACAAAAGCTCCTTGCCCTATTTGAAGTGAATAGTAAATTTTGAGAGTTGTGATGTCTTCACAGTTCTAGTTTCTCCAAGAAGATGCCAGAGGAACACAGAGGGAGAGACACAGCTCAAAAGCTCTTCAGTCCCTGTGTGCCTGGCCTTTCTGCTGAAGAGTCATCACTGTAGAACTTTCTGTTGGGTTGTCATGCACAGGGACCTTGACAGGCTTGAGAGATGGACCCATGTAAACCTCAGGAAGTTCAACAAGGCCAAGTGCAATGTCCTTCCCAGGGATTGGGGCAATCACCAATATTACTACAGACTGGGAGATTGAAAGCAGCCTTGCAGAGAAGGACTTGGGCATGCTGGGTCCAGAGAAAAGCAACAAGGCTGGTGAAGGGACTGGAGCACAAGTCCTATGGGGAGAGGCTGAGGGANCTTAAAACAATCATGGCCAGATCAAGGGAAGTGATCTTCCCTCTTTACTCCACTCTGGTGAGACGTCACCTGGAGTACTGTGTCCAGCTCTGGAGTCCTCAGAACAAAAAAAATACATGAACCTGTTTGGAGTAAGTCTAGAGGAGTACCACAACAGTGACCAGAGGGATGGAACACCTCTTCTAGGAACAGAGGCTGAAAGAGTTGGGAGTTATTTAGCCTGGAGAAGAGAAGGCTACAGGGAGACTTTATAGCAGCCTTCCAGTACTTAAAGAAGGCCTGCAAGAAAGATGAGGAGGCACTCTTTATCAGGGAGTGTAGTGAGGAGTGACAGTTTTAAACTAAAAAATTACATTTAGGTTGGCTATAAAGAAGATATTCTTTGCTGTGAGGGTGGTGAGACACTGGAACTGGTTGCCCAAAGAAGTTGTGGATCCCCATTCCTGGCAGTATTCAAGGCCAGGCTGGAGAGGGCTTTAGGCAGTCTGATGTAGTGGAAAGTGTCCTTGCCCATGGGATTGGAGTTGGAACTAGATGATCTTTAAGGTCTCTTCCAACCCAAACTACTCTATGGTTCTATGAAAGTAAAAAGATAAATAAGCCTGTTTACACTGATTAACAATTTAAAAAAGCTATGGAGAAAAAAACCCAAAACCCACCACTAACTAACTTCTTTTTCAACAGGAAACTTTCTTATTACCCAAGTTCCAGAAAGCCACAAGAATCCCACCTTGCCATATTGCTGATTTACCATGTCATACTGTCTTTTTTTTACCATTTCCAACTTCATATTCCCACAGAATGCTGCAGAATTGCCAGATTATCTCTTTTTTTTTGTAGTTTGTGGTTTTGTCTTGACTCTTGAGAAGAGCTGGGTTTGGTACCATTGTTTCAAACCCTGCAGGCAGTCAGTTCAGTTGGTTCCTTCTGGCTGTCCTGCAGACAAGCCATGTTCTGCCTATTGTGCTTTATGGCATTCTGAACAGTTGTGTCCACTATTCTCTTCATCCCACTTTGTGTATAGTAATGGAACTGACAGTTAAAATTAAAAACCACAGGATTTTCATACTGAAGAGCTGTTTTAAAACATTCAATAGTAAGTTTTTAAATCCATATATCTCAAAAAGGCAGTGTGAATTCAGTTGAAAAATCCTTGCAGAATAATGACCTTTAAATAATCTACCAGGCCACAGTTGATCTCCACTGTTGACAAGGCCTCAAGGGCTTTTCTTGGTAGGATTCCACTTCAAAGCAGGAGTCTGAGTTGCACACAAAGAGAGCTTACACTCTTTTAGCTTACAGTGCAGTTTGGCTTTAAATTGCTCAGCTCTGTATTGAACTTCTACTGAATTTCTGCTCTAGTTACTTCAAGCATAGCAGTCATCACATCAGAGGTCTGAAGAGCACTAAGTGATGTGCCATATAAAAAGCATTCTAGGCAGTTATTGCAGAACAGCAGGAAATTAAATAGTCTGCCAATCAAACAGGTGTCAATATTTGTCAAATGGCAATACAAATTAACCAAGACAAGCAGCCTAAAAAACTTGTTTTCTTATGAAAAAGAATTGTCTACTAAGACATCCATGTCTGTCAGTAATTTAGGGGATTAATTGTTTACAATATTTTACCATAATGTTTTCTATTCAGGAAAGATGTTAAAATGCAGAAAGATAATATAGTTGTAGATGGCATAAATGCAGAGAAGCAAGAGATAGTTTCACATCAGTTGGTTAAGTTTAGCTAAATCATGGTGAACTCCTAGTCACACTGAAATCAGTGACAGGTCCTAATTTGCCATAGCTGAAATAATCTGAAAAATTATATGCTGTAAAGAGGTCTTGCATGGTTCCTAATTATTATAATTTTACTTGAGTTTGCCATAAAACTGCATTTTCTTAATAATCAGCAAGTATCTGTAACAGTTGTGAGGGAAAAAATATTCAAAGTAGATCAACATAGATATCCAAAGAAGAGGGGAATGTATAACTGTCATGAACATAGTATTTGAAAGTCACCATTTTGACTTATCTCAAACTTTTGTGGAAAAAAAAGGCAGTAAAACCCAAGTATTTCCAGCATTGAACCATCTAATGACAAACTAAACATTTGTCAAGTAAGCATTTGCTAGGATTGCAGTGCGTGTGTTGTATCTCATTACAGAAAATAAACATAGTAGTATGTTAATAGAAGATTTAAAAATGAATTTAAATCCTTTCAAAAGATAGAAAAAAATCATTTATAAAAATGGAGAATGTATAAATGACTTTTTTCTACCTGCTTTATTTCTGCTTCAATGTAGAAAACTTGAGTATGTTATTGCAAAAGGAGCTATTTGAGGTTCTGCATGTATTTTGGAAACTTACTATATTATTCACAAAGGTGAAACTATTTTGTATCAGAAGCTGCAGTAAGCTTTTTTTTGGCTGTAGCAAAGATCAGTCCTGCTGGTATGAGCTCCATTTGTTTGCAGTCAATGTCCATTCCTGTATGGCACTGAAGAGTCCAGAATTTGTCTAGAAATTCACCACTGGATGTTTTAAATCCAATCTTCCTGTTAAGACATAAATGAAGCAAGGTATTAAAAGTGAAATATTGTTTTCTATTTAAATTCTCCAAATAGCTGAGTCCCTCTTTCTTCAAAAGTCTGGTGAAATTGATTTGCCAAAAATATATTGAAGTCCAGTTATCAAATTCTTCTTTTTTTCTGGGGTTTACAAAGCCTGAATCTGAATCTCTTCTAATTTAAATAATTCTATGAATCCCTTCCCAAGGATTGACCTCATGCATTGTTTATTGCACTACGTTTTATTCTTACATATTTATTTGTTAGCATTGCAGTTTTTCAGAAGAGAAGATTTAGAGGTGTTCCTCTGAGTTTGAGTCTCTGCTGGTGAACTCAGAACAGAACATCCTGCATAAAAAGGTACAATTTTAAAAAAATCATTCATTTTTATTCTGTATTTGCTTCAAACACTGTATCTGTCCATTAGAGGTTGCCAATCTCTATTTTGTCTACCTGCTTGTTGTTATGATAATTAAGTACAGATTTAAAACATTCATTTTGAATTAAGAAAGCCTTTTTTTTTTTAATTCAAAAAAAGCTTTTAATGGGTTGTGTAAATTTAAGTGAGTTAACTCTGAATATTTATGTAGACCTGAAATCTTTGCTCTAGTTATCTCATGAAATCCACCCACTTCAAACACAGCAGTGCAAATCTGCTGAATCCTCAGGGGCAGCAAGAACCAGCACTGCCTTCTGTTCCACCACTGCTCCTTTTCTCCCACTTTCCCCCCCACACACAACAATAAATGTTTGGAATGAAAAAGAAAGATTAAAACATAGGAAGAAGCACTCGATGAGCATCTATTTCTTTCCACTGAAGACTCAGCAACACTCATAGTGCTTGCTGCATTCTCAGTAATCGTCTCACCTACTTCACAGAATCACAGAGTGTTAGGGGTTGGAAGGGACTTCTAGAGATCATCTAGTCCAACCCCCCTGCCAGAGCAGGATAAGCTAGAGCAGGTTGCACAGGATGTGTCCAGGCAGATTTTGAATCTCTCCAGAGATGGAGACTCCAGCAGCTCCCTGGGCAGCCTGGGCCAGTGCTCCACCATCCTCAAAGGAAAGAAGTTCCTCCTCAAGTTCAGATGGAACTTCCTGTGTGGTAACTTCCACAAGAGTGCAAGGCAAACAGTATGACCTACAATGCAAACTAGTGGTCCTCCTTCATCAAGTGAGCATCTGTGACTGTAATATTCCTCACTGCCTTTTCAAATCCACCTGCTGCATCTTTGAGATTGAACAAGTCAGGTTGAAATGCGAGTCTCCACGCTCTTCAGTCCAATATGTCAGCCTTTGGAAATAGAGTGGTACAAAAAGGTAATTTCTTGTTAATAGAGAACTAAACCAAACACTCCAGTTCAGGCATGACATCAAACTGCATGGTTATATCTATCCAGCTTGCTAAGTCAGATTTTATATCCACCTTTAAATACTAAAAAACAGTTAGGTGGATGCTCTAATATCACCCTGTGTAACTTGTAGCTATTTTGGATATTCACTGATTTTTTTTCAAGTGGCTCTCTGCAGACTTCTATTTAAGAACTTGACAAGGAAATCCAAAGTCAGTAACCCTGAGCAAAGTGGGTCATAATGAGAAAAAGATTGTGTGGATATTTTAGTTAGGTAGCTAACCTGGTAGCTGAGATTATTTGAAGAGACAATCTTTTGATACTATGAGAAAAAAAGGAAGACAGTACTGATGAAATAAAGATGATTTGGGTGGAAAAAAGTTGCTGCATGAGAAAAAAAGGGCAAAGAACAATATCTCACAGGACACTTTAGAGAAACCACTTTGCTTTAGGGTTTATATAAATAAAATATATGTTTTTTTAATATACTCCACCATTTACTGTATTATTTAAATGATAATTGTTGTTGGCTGCAATACATTCTAATATGTTGTTGTTTTCTGGATATAAACTCACAAAAATTTTCTTTTAAATGTAAATTTTAATTTGAAAGTCACCTTTAACAAAATCATCTTCTTTCCAAGTCTTCATAGCATATATCTGTCTACTTATATACAGAAAAATATTATCTCCACCTTTGCACTTATGGTTTATATAGACTTAATAAATTCCACATATTTTGAGAAATTGAAAAAGTTCCCATTTGAAGGTAGAACATTAAACCATTTCCTAATATAAAACTTCTGGAGCATGCATACTGACTCTCTGAATATCTAATATTCTTCATGAAACAGTCTACATTTATCTTTTCATTGGGTTTCAACCACTCTGTATTCAGCACTTTGATAATGTTTTCCAAATGATTTCCCAAAACCTCCACATAGTTTCCCAGAGAAAGTCTTATATTGAGTTCAGACAACTTTAGCCACTGAAATAAATATGGTAAAAAAAACTATGTCAGAGTCATTGTTAAATACATGCTCTAATAATAATGTATTTACTTCCCATTCTTCTGTTTTGCCCTGATGTGTTTTTAGCTATGTTCCATTGCACACGCAGGCATATAAAAAAGCAAGACATAAACATTACAAAGTTTTCTAGCAGATTTTGAAAGAAATCCATATTTCTTTCTTCTATATTATCCCAAGTTGTGCACCCCTTCATCTTTCCTGCCTTTATCAATTTAAAGAGTTCTTTGAAGAATGTGACTGGGAAATGATGACCTAAATTATCAAATTAACCTGGTGGTAGCAATAGAAGGGATTTTCAGAACTTTTTCCAGTGTAAACCCTAATAATGTGGGAAGATGTAACTGATTAGTTCCATGAATCCCAAACTGGCAAAGTGAAATAGGTCATGTAACTTTACAATTATTTAGACAAGGAAGAATCCCAATTAACAGCTTCTGTTGCATAACTTTCATGAGCAAATGGCCAATTGCTGTCCAAAACCTTATTTAATATACACTGTATACATGGGGAAAGGCCATAAGCATTTATTCTTTCTCTGTAGGGATTTAAAAGTAGAGAGAAAGTTGTCTTCTGGTTGTTAATATCTGGATTATCTGCCACACACTGCAATGTGAATGAAGATGCAATAGGTCCAGTCAGTTGGCAGATTGGCTTCAAAAGTGCACCTCTACAATGTTAATGTGGAGGCATCTTGGAGATAGTCACAACTTTTATCTCACCATGGCCATATTCTACACTTTTTCATGTGATACTTTTGGTTCAGGATCTCGGAGAGCTTCCACTGCCCTTTTCTCTTCCCCAGTATACAAAGCTCCACCAGCTCCTATTTGTCTTTCCAGTATCATCACAGAGCATTGAAGCCTTTCTTCTGCCATCTTCCCTGCAGTTCAGAGTTTGCCAGCAGCACTGTGCCACACACTAATTCTCTTTGCCATGTGACAAATGAATGTGACAAATAAACAAATTTCTGAAGGGAAGGTCTCTGCTCCCAAGCTGTGTGTCTGTGGTAGTCTGTGCTGGGTCCATGCCAGGTTGGCTTGTTTCTGCTGTGACTTCCTCCAGATAATACACTTCAGTTGCTTTTTTTTTTTTTTTTCTGTGATAGAAAAACTTTCTAAATTGCTGTTCAGCCAACCTTAGGTTGACTGGAGAAAAAACTGTCACTTGCCTTTCTGGCAAAAATTGAATTACACTTATAAAGGTCAAATCTACTCTGTTGCTCAGTCAGTCTCTCCAGACATGTCTTTAGTCAAAGCATTTGCAAACAACACATTAAAACTAAGAAGGCAGCCTAGGTGTGCCTACTGCTGCTCCTCTTTTTTTTACTCAGGAGTTTCTTATGCATCTTCAATGTATGTATCTTGCTTCCTTAATACTGATCATTTTCTCATTTTGTTCACTGGTATGTTACTCTTCATCTCAGTCCTGTCTTTCCTCTTCAGAACTGGGAGCAGGTCACTCTTAACTGTGCCTCTCAAGCCAGACCAGGTCCTTCATGTTATATCTGACTCTCAGTCTAAGAACTTGAAACTTGATTGTTAAAATCTTTAAGCAGCAAACATCTGACTAATATGATGACATAAGATGATATGTATTTAATAATAAAGCATCAACACTTGAATTAATCTTAAGTATGGACCTGTTGAAAAGATTTTTGTAACATCTATTTGAATCAGAGATATCTGAACACTGTAAAAGGCTCCCATTTTGTTGTTTGAGTTTGGGGGTTTGTTTGTTTTGTGGGGGGTGTTTTGGTTTGTTTGGGGTTTTTTTGGTGGGGAGGAAGGGTTTGGTTTTTTGTTTTGTTTTGGAGTCACTGTCCCTGGAGGTGTTTAAGACACATATAGATGTGGTACTTAGGGCCATGGTTTAGTGGCATGGTAGTGATAGGTAGGTGGTTGGACTTGATGATCTTAGAGGTCTCTTCCAACCTTAATGATTCTGTGATTCACCTAAGTAATTTATTCGTTAGCTTCTCCATTTCTTCTATTCCCTTGTTTTCTTAGGGAAAAGAAATTCCATCCCTCTCACCTTTCTTTTAATCTCTGATGCTTTGTTTCCTTGGGAGCAATATCTGTTCACTTTCTCCATTACCTCTCTTGTTGCTGTTTTCTGAATACAGTGAGTATCCCCAACATTTCTGAGTGGTATGTACCACAAAACTAAGAAAAGGCTACAAAACAAAGTCAGAACCTTTGCTGATGATACAAGGCATAGTTAAAAATGGGACCCAACAGAAAACACTGCTATATTTTAATGTTTTCACATAAGCTACGCAGTTGGGAAAGTGTTCACAGGAGAAAAAAGGGTCTATGTGGGGAGGAGGGAGCCAACCTCTGTGCAAATACCTGTATTTAATAGGTCACTGGATTTCAGATGACATTGCTGTTCCAGACTGATACAGCTGAAATAGCTTTTCTGTTACTGTTGGCAGTAAAACAAAATTGCATCTCACCAAGAACAATATGCATGGAATTGAAATTACAGATGTGTGAACTATTAGAAACTGGGTTCTGCTGGCTTAAGAATAGCTTTTTTTTCCTCTGAACTAGTTTAAGACCATCTTGATGAATTTTTATTTTTTTTAGCAATTACTAAATGTGTTTTTAGGGGATTTTGCTCTTTTCCTTTCATCAGGTTGACGTAGAAGGTTGGGTTATTCTGCCCACCTTGAATTGCTTGAGTCTGAGCTGGTAACACACTTAAAATCACAGGCAAGAAAAAAGACACTTGCAGAGAGGGATTAATATTATCCTACAATACCTATCTAAGGTGAGCCAAGAAGGGCCTTCTGTATGCTTTCATTTTTGTCTATTGATAGAGAGATGTAAAGGTGAGCTGAATGTATTTGTACCCTCTTGTGTGCACATATACCTTACTGTATTTTTACCTTCTACTTATATACCCTTTTCCATGCTTTTCTAATAAATATAACATATTGAAAATTGCCCCATCGTGTCTCAGTCTAGCACATGGCACATCAAGATATCCAATGCTGGTTTTGCCATAGTATTCCAGAAAAGTGCCTACTGACAGGCACTTAGGTCTGGGACCAATAGCGAGCCACAGGCAGTACTGAGAGGCCTAAACCAAAAACTATGATTATGAAATTCTCACTGCTTGTATCCCAGTAGAATCCAACTTGGATTCCATAATTCAGTAGAGACTGCAAGCACTCAGTGTCATAGATACTTCCTGAACAAAAACACTTAACGTTTATGGCTGCTACATATCTTTTACTTCCATTGTGATTTTTATTTAAGATCGCGGAAGAAAGCTGTGGCATCACTGGTACTTTTTGTATCAAAGCACTGACTCACAAGGTAAGTAATCCGGGATCAATATTTTCTAAGCCTGAAGAGGTTCCAGTCCATAACTTTTCACCTCTTAGCTTATCAGTGCAGCAGAGATATTTGTCTATTTTCTTCTGATTGCAGCTATACCACTGCACAGACAATGCAAGCCTCATGGGTCTCAACGAAGGATGATTAAAGGACTGTTTTGTTTACTGATTGCTTTACTGTGGAGTGAATAAGCATTCCTTGTTTTCCTTCATGTAGGTTGCCACGTGGTGGAGAATGAAATTAAACTGTACATTCAGATAGTGAAGCTGGCCAGATGGTCACCACAGACCTGTAGAAAGGACCTCACACTGCATGTTTCAGTGTCCTTCAAGTTCATGAGATGTCCACTTTCTCTTCCTATTCATTTCTGTGCATCACTGGCTCAGTTGGTAAGTTAATCTGCTTGGTTTTTTTCCACTCCACACACAGCTGACACAAATTTTCCTTTCCTAAAAGGCCTCTCCTTAGTTTTGGAAGCTTTTAGTCCAATCCTTTAAGTATGTCCAACCTCTGAGGAGGTTCAACAGTATTTGTGCTCCGAGTCCTTTGTGGAATAAACACAGACAAACTGGATGCAAACACAAAGTGTTTAGAGCATCAGCAGCACTGCAGAACACATATGAGAGGGAGGGTCTGATGTGAAAGGATAAGAGACCATTTATTGGCCAGAATGACTATTCTCAGCTCCTGACTTTCACACGTTTCACACCTTCTGCCGCTGGGATTTTGCAGTCTCCTTTACATCACTCTTCTCTTTTCCCTGTATGCAAAAGGAAAAGCAGAAGTCACAGTCCTACCAAAAGCTTATACAGCCAGCATAATTCCACCTTATTTCCAGCTGCCTTGGTCTTTCATGCAGTGGCTGTGCCCTGTGCCTGTGCAAGAATAACCACAGCAGAGGACTTTACTGATAGAAAAATGGAAATGATTTCTGGTTCTCTTCTAATAGAACTAATAGTTTTATAGAGTTTTCACTGCAGATACTGTGGTACAAAGGAAAAAAGTTTCCACTATCTAGCAGGCATAGAATCACAGGGGTTATAAATGGAAAATTAAGGTGGAAATATGTATTAGATCATCCATTTCTCTCATGTCAGCACAATAATTTTCCTTTATATTATACCATCTAGGACTTTGTCCAGATCCAAATATCACCATATCCCTAGGCTGACTATTCTAAAGATAAATTAAGATGAATGTTGGGGTTTGTATTTCTGGATTTTTATTGTTTTTCTGGTGGTTGTTCTCCCCATAGACACCCCTTCTGCCTTTATACCTGATTATTATAGTAGATACCTCCTGAGAGGAACACTGGATTTTTATCTGAAGTGTAATTGTAATAAAGTTTCTATTTTCATCTTCAGTGTTGGCTCTGGGCACAGTTTTCATAGGTGGCTCCTGTGCTGCCAGAATTACAGCTTCAGTTTGAATGTCTGATTGTATGCACTTTATTTGCTCTGCATAATTTTTCAGCATGCCTCCCTGGGTTATAGATCTGCAGATATTGCCTCATGTAGGACACTTTCTTTGAGGTGCCAAGTGCCATAACTCCCACAATTCTGTGCCTTTGTTTACTGGCTCTGGTAGGACTTTTGAGTTTTGTTTTTAAATTAGATGCTCTTCCTAGGAGTAGGAATTTATTTAAGTGATAACCACACCATCTGCCTTTCAATTTTGTTCCCACTTTTTATTTGTAACTTAGCAGTTTCTACAAAATTCCTGATATTTTGTTTGGAGATGATCACACTGCACTCATTACTTCAGAACAGTTATGTATTAATACAACTAATCTTATCTTTTATCAGAGGCTATCAAGTGTAATTGTTGAAATGCAGGAACAGGATATTCAACTTCTGTGCCATAAGCAGCTTATTGTGATTTTTCCATTCTAAGAAGCACCAATAATTTTAGTGCTTGTTCTTCAGTTCAAAGTCTCCCTCTTTCTGCTGTTGTTATCCCAGATGGATCCCATCATTATATGCAAGATATTAGATGTACATACATATTTGATATATTCTATCAGTACATAAAGATTCTCTTCTGCTGAAATCACAAACAAGTTCTGAACCACTTTGATTCTCTCTTGAATTCCTGGTGCTTCAGGAGATCACATATTATAGTCAGGATCATGGAGGCAGGCTAGAATGCCTTTTCTTTTTTGAATGAAATTGAAAATTATTAACCTGATAATGTAATGAATAAAAAAGGTAATTTTTATGAGACATGCTTCAACAGCAAGGTGTCATGTAATAAATTCATCCAGGGATGATCACCCAAAATAAAAGCTTTCAGCATGTTTACATGCTGTAACTAAATATAAACCTTTGTTTCTTACAGGAAAGATAAATCTCATGGCTGTATCCAGTATGTGAAACTGGAAGTTTCCAGCAGCATGAAGTCAAATAGCTCCAAACAAGCACACTCTGAACATTTTCTAGCTGGAATTAGTCACTGGAAGGAGTTACACAAGAACAGTGTGGAAGGTGACCTGCTCCACTGACTGGGAATAAAATGCTGAAGAGAAGATTTGAGGTAAACTCTAAAGTGTTTCATTGCCTTTGCATAATCTTAGGCATTTGTGGAGCCAAAGTCCTTTGAAGAAGCATTGCCAAGGCTGTCTCACACATGGGCTGCTTTGATAGGTTTCTGTTCTTGAAGGTCTGACCTTCCTTACAGATTCCATTTCTAAAAACAGCAGGAACAACCCAAGAACAGAAACTTCCTCCTAGCAAAGGGAACAGCTGAAAACTAACAGGTGCATTCAGTTGCTGTAGGAGATTGCTTATGTGCAACAAGTTTTCTATGAATGTGAATTTCCTGGCTATGACAGTGCAAAGGAATTTTTGGGAAGGTTCTATTCTTATTTTGAGCTTCAGTTTATGTTTCATTTGTTTTTCATGCCTCAGGCATTCTGCAAACAGAAATGCTGCATTCAAGGAAGGAAGTCCTGATTTATGATTGATAATTCTGGTCACATTCCCCTATCCTCATGAAGTATAGAGTCTGTATTTTTTAATATTATTTTTAATAATATGCTCTATTAGATTCTTCTAGTCTAATATGACATTGTAGGATTTGCTTGCTTCATAACAGAATGGTCAACAAATAGGAGTCTTAAATTGCTCTTTTGGCATACAAAATATTTATGAGTTAATTTTTCACATCAGTCCACAGACTTCTGAAAATCTGTGTTACTGCATGCTCATTCAACACAGAAACAAATTTAGAGGCTATTCTGAAAATTGCATTTAAACATCCTTTGGTAGTATATGAGTTTCTCTAGAAGCAGTAGAATAAATGTTTTGCTGGTATTTTTATTAAAAAAAATAATTATATCATGTATTTTGTCTAAAACCTCAGTTATAGGAGAAGGTATTACATTGGTTTCACTTTTGGTAAATTTGTATTGGTTTGTATCTTAGTTATGATTCACATAATGTTTTTAATTATTCTTTTAGCAATTTATTCTAAAATCTATATATTGCTGAAATCATTTTTATTGTTCTGTAGAAGCCTAAAGTAACAAATATACACACACACATTTGAAATTCACCAGTAAAGAGGATCCTCCCCATTTGTTAGATTTACTGAACAAGTTCTGCCACCGGAAAAGAGATTTCCTTTGGTCTTTCAGAGGCCTAGGATGGTGGATTCTTGCTCTCTTCTCCTCCCTCTTCATTCTTTGGATATTTAGCTGTACTGGATAGGATCATTTCCATAATGTCATCCTCCTGAACTCTCTTGCCTTTCCCTCATTGGTCAGCATCCTTGTCTTTATTAATAAATAAACAGGAATGTGGTTTTATATCTGATACCTGGAAGTTGCTGATTGATTCTCTGAAGTTTCTTTCTTTCTGAGTCCTAAGTAATGTACATATGCAGATGCAAGAAGTATGGCTAAAGATTGGCTGTAGCTTCACTGCAAGGAGGTCTTCTGTCTTTTGAAAAAGAGAGGAAAGAGGAAACAAATAGGGCAAAAAGTATTCTTTACTCTTTTAGCAGGAGCAGTGTGCTGCTTCCACACACATCTATCTGACATGGCAACCTATTAAGAAAATAATCTTTCTCTTTCAGTCACAAAGTTCAGATGGGAGCCTAGAGAAAAATTCTCATGATAAACCCAGTTATCTCCTCATTTTATGAAATCTAAAATAGATAAAGAGTATTGCATAAAGTTGAACCATTTTTGTTCAGCACTTCTTTGCTTCTTCAATTTGAGCATTTGTGAATTACTTGGTTGGCAACTTCAGTAACAAATCTTTCATGATGTCCTGGATTTAAATCAAAGTGTTTTCATCAGTTCACTGATAATCTAGAGATAAGTGTGATTGATCTAGAAGGACTTGGAGAAATGCATCTGAGGTCATTCAAGTCAATACCTATAACTCACTAGAGACACAGTTTTATAGTATAACTTTAAAGGCTTAGAATGACTGGTTTTAGCTAAGTTTTGCCTTCAGTGGACAAATATGGAAGAATATACACCTCTTCCTTGTACCATTGCTTAAAATTACACTGCATTTACTAACATATTCCTACACTCATTTGTAGAAGGAATTTTTGTAGATTAAGTTTTGCATCATTTATAAGGCATATGTTATTTACATTTCCAAACAGCCTTGTTTTACAGGGAAAATAGTACCAAAAAATGCTGCATGTAATATAATATGAGGATGAAGTGTTTCTCTGGCCCTACAGGAGAGAATAGCATGTATTCAAGAATTATTGTTTTTCTTACATTTGTATTAATCATTTTTATGAACAAAGAAAACTAACAGGATTACATTTGAAAATCATTTGAGTCCTGGACTAGAGGGAGAAAGGAGGCACTAAATTTCCTGCCTTTTTTTTTTTTTAATGAGCTAATTAACAAGAAAAATGAGAAAGATTGAAAAAAAAAAAGTGTTAAAACTGATCATTTAAAAAAAAAAAGTAATCCCACATTATATTTAGAATCAACCAAAGCTGATCTGAGGAAGCTAAGATGATTGGCACTTTACAAGTTTGGAGTTCAAAATCTTGGCTCCCAGTTTTTCTCCAGACCTTCCCATATGCTCCAAATTCATACTGCACATTTCCCTCACCCTTTAAGTGTAATGCTAGTTCAGCATGCCTTCTTTCTTATTCTTTTTTTTATAAGACTCTCTAGGAACTAACAGATATAAATCAGAAATGCATGGAAGGGACCATTTGGAACATTTAGTCGAAGCAATTGCATCAAGCTCTGAATCTGTAAGAAGATTTTATTAGAGCTTTTAGACAAATATTTAACCTCATCTTAAAGTCTTTTAATAAAAGGAATCACTGTATCAATTAAATTATTACATTGACATCTTACTTCAAGGTCTCTCTGAGAGATCCTTTAGGTGATGATAGCCATAAGAAATAATAAGTATTGCTACTATGTATCACAAAGTGATTTAGAAGGCTAGTTTATGCCTTTCAGGTGTTTTTGACCCAATGTGAACCTCAGGGAAAAAATCTACTTCAGTAGGGTGACAGTCTTTTGCCACCCAGTAATCATCTTTATTGATTTCTATCTTCCAAAGGTTTTCTATAAATTGCATTAGAAAAAAAAAAGTGTTATCTGCATTATGCCATTTTCCTAGTGTTTAAATCCTTTCTTTTTCACCTCTCAGAGTCTGAATTGTTTTGAGAGTAGGAGATTATCTTCATTTCACTAGCTGAGTTTCAATGTTAGGGTTTTTTTCTGAAGACTGAAGCAGTTTCTGTGCTCCAAACAGTCAATAAAAAGAACCAGTAAACTTCAAGCTGTGCACATGGTGCATTGAGCTTTCACAGCAGATGTTCACCTGCCAAGCACATGTGAAGGGGAGAGCACTAAGAGTGTAGAATTGTGGTCTTTAAGCTACTTAGTTGATTGATTCCTAAATTTCTTGCAGGAAAATTCTGAAAATCATATTTTACAGCAATAGCCAACCAATTCTAAATAAATTTTATATATTATATGTTTCAATATCATTAACCACATTTTAAAAAGACAATAAAATTTGTGAGGTTTTTATTTGGTTTTGGTTTTGTTTTCTTTTTAAGCCTTAAGAATATCTCATACTTTCCTCTGCTAGCAGTTACAAAGATTTAATGAACTGTGAGGGCTTTAGTCAGATTTCAGCTGCAGATTGCTTTAAGGCCACAAGATTTACTGCTCATCAAATTCACATAGAATCNAGTGGCAGAATCACCTCTCTCAATCTGCTTCATCCCTTCACCTCATTGGTGGAGTCATCATCTCTGGAGGTTTTCAAGAAACATTTTTATGTGGTACTTCGGGCCATGGTTTAGTGGTATGGTAGTGATAGGTCTCTTACAGGTCTCTTCCAACCTTTAATGATTCTGTAAGTCTGTGTAATTTTGATTAGTGCAGCCATGAGTAGCAGGGATGTGGATTTCTCTGCAAGTCAAGCAGAGAGCATGAAGGTAGGTGGAACCTGAAGAGGCATAGACCCACAAGCACCACCTCCCAGCAGTGTCTGGGCTTCAGCACTCTTCCATTTCTACCTAGCAGTGTCCAACTGCTCAGCTGTTCACCTCTTGCAAGAGAGATTTTCTGAATGCCTTTAGTGTCTAAATATTTAAATCAGATATCTCAAGAGGTATTATTGAATTGTTTTACCCATGGCCATTTATGGGTCTGAACTTCAGCAACCAAGACCATTTAAGCTATGGTAACAACAAGCTGTCAATATCTGTCTGGGCTTACCTCTATACTGATATACTCACAGTACATAGTCACTATTTCTTGTCTGTCTTTTTTTGAGCTGACTTGAAGCAGCTAGCTGAGTATCTTACTGTTGGAAATGATTATAGGAAGATTTCCATTTATTTTTAGGAGGATTTATAGTGCTTTAATGCCTCTTGTACAGAGATGCACTAGGAAAGTAATTGGGGGATCTCTAAAATGGCAGAACATTTGGGAAACATAAAAAGGCCCCTTTATAAGATATATTTAAGCTGTTTTTCCAGGTCATCAAAAATATATGAGAAAAGAGGATGGTTTTACTTCACATCTAAGTGAAATATTCTTATCTTTTAAAACCACTTTTTTTCTTCTGCTCATTTCCATTCTTTACTGCATCACTAAGTTTATAAATTCAGTTGTCCTAGTGGTTGTTTTTTTGTTTTGTTTTTCCTTTCTCCTATGTAAATTCTTCCTGGGGTTCAGAAGTAAGGGAGATTGCTACAAAACAAGCACACTGAGCTGCTGTATGGCTTGGGGCAATGAATCTACATTTTCCCCATACTATACATCCCTATTTACATCAATTGAAGAAAGGTCAGCAGAGCTGCAAATGAAGTCTGCCTTGCTGCAGTCAGTATTCATTCAAAGCACAGCCAGAACTGCTATCTGTCTTTTGCATAACTCACTTCATCAACTTGGCTGGCAGCTAATATTTTCAGTGATAAAGAGGCTGAAGAGAAAACTTCTTTCACCAACCATTTTGGCTCTTCTAAATTAATCCTGTACCTTCCATTTATCTCTTGCCATTATTTACTTGTTATTTTTCATTTTCCTATCATGCACCTTGTTTTCTGCCTGTCCTTTCGGAACAGCTGTATTTTTTTTAATAATCCTGCTATCTGAATAAGGCAATTCTTTCCACAGTGATTATCTGTCTAAAATGAAGCATATCCTATCAGAATTAGCCCAGCAGTGTGGCTTCAGAAATAATGTGTATGACATGTACCTAATGGTACAGCAGGACCTGGCTTACTTCTGAAAGACTTTTCCAAACATTTGTACAGGAGAATTCTTCACACATTCAGGTAGACTGAGAGGTTTTTAATCATCCATATAAATGGCTAGCAGGATGCTGAAAGGATACCATGGGGTTTGGCAAAAGTGTTTTAATGAACTTGATATGTAAATTCCAATTGGATGGCCTTCGTTCCACAATAAATTTCCACAACAATAACATATATTGAGTTTAACTGCAATAAACTCCTGCATTACAGTAATATGAAGAAATAACTTGTGTTTTAAAAAAGACTTTTAAAATCATGTAATGTTCAGATGAGCTCATTTTCTATTCCCACCACTGCAAATGTGAGGAACTTTTCTGTTTTGCATGATGTTCACCACTGTATAGAACTCCCATGTGTCTTCCCCCCCCCTTTTTTTTTTTTGCCTTAGAAAGATTATTGCTCGGTGCTGAGCAGTGGTGGAGAAATAAGTGAAAGCTGAGTAAAATGAGGGGAGTGTGTGAGAAGGACTGACATGGTGAACATTTTCACAGGTATAGGACTAAGAAAAAAGGGAGCTTTGGTGTTTAGCTGATCCAGAGTCAGTGCTAGATCCTGATGCAGGACTTTGAAGATTACATTTTTCATTCAGATATTTCTTTGTTAAGCCATGATGGGAACTTAATTTGGTCCTATTCATAGATGCTGCTGATACACTTATATTGAGGAGAGCTTTACTTGAGGCTGTCACTATCACAGTATGTCAGGGGTTGGAAGGGACCTAGAAAGATC
>VWZO01012029.1:257633-327469 GCA_013396975.1 Bucco capensis
TGGATGACAGCACAGCTCCTGGTGTGCCAACCACTCCTCCAAGCGTGGGATCATCTGCCAACTTGCTGAGGGAACACTCTACCCCTTCATCCAGATCACTGATGAATATATTGCACAGTCCTGGTCCCAGCACTGACCCCTGGGGCACACCACTAGTCACAGACCTCCGGTTAGATTCTGCTCCACTGACCACAACTCTCTGGGTTCTGTCCTTCAGCCAGTTCTCAATCCATATCACAGCACAGTCTCCCAATCCATACTTCCGAAGTTTGGCAATGAGGATACCATGGGAGACAGTATCAAAAGCTTTGCTAAAGTCGAGAAAAACCACATCCACTGCCTTCCTCTCATCTATCCATCTAGTCACTAGAAAGTCCTTGATATGAGTCAGGCATTTGGGATGGACCTCATCAACCTGTCTTGTGTCTTTTTATCCCCCTTCTCCTTACCAATGCCAGATAAAGCAAGATCAAGGAGAATGTGAAAAGGTTGCAGAGGGTGGTCATTATGGTACCATCTGTGAACAATGGGAAAGCATAAATACAATAATGGCTTTACTATGGTTCTGAAAGAACTTGTGGTATTGGGATAGCTGGAGAGATTCCATATATAGTGTAAATGTGTGGCTTATAGGAAAAAATCCATATTAATTTAGATGTACTCTACAGAGAACTGCTTCTCAGGCCTGCCTACAACAATATTTATTAGTGACTTTTTTCCCTGCCAGATTTCACCTTCTGAGCAGATGATTTTTTCTTGACTAAAGTTTCTTTGAGCCTGCTGCCTTGTGTTTGCTGTGATGGTACTGACTGAATCTTTATTCTTTTAGTTATTCATGTCTCAGTAAACTGATCCCTACTGTAGTTTCCAAGTCAAAAACATCAGAATCATTGTGAAATAATCACTCATTCTGAAATAATGGTTTTGCTTCTGAAATACACATTTCTCTTTTCCTTTTATTTCTCTCTTTCTTTGATGTTGGTGGCCATGTAATTAGCATGAATCATTAAACTATTCTTCCTTTTCTTGCTTCTCTGGAAGCCACATTTGGACAGAATTTAAGCTGATTTCATTTTCTAGAGATTGCCTTTTAATATTTTCTTTGAAACATTGTTAAAAAGGAGTTGAGTCAAATTTCATAATGACCTGCTTCTATATATTTTCTTGTAATGAGAATCATTAAACAGATGGGGAAGTATTAAAGTTGTCGCTAAACTGATACCTCATTTCTCTGTGGAAAATCTCCTGGAGACCTCTTCCAAACCAACAAGTTTTATACTTCCATGTACACTACATGAGGCATCTGAACAAGAGAGGTCTGTTAACTGAAGCTCACACAACTCTTTGAGTCTATGGCAATCCAGGAGCAGTCAAGGTTTATTATTCATTACTTACACTTACTAGCAGTAAACTGATTCAGATTATCCAACATTCAAGAACACTTATAAGGCTTCTGAAAAATGCAATACTGTGGAAAAAAATTGCTGTGAGCCCTTAGATAGCAGAAATGTATTGAAAGTTAAATTTAAACAGTGACATAATGCATGAAACCTGGCAAATTAAACTGAGCAGTTGCACAGAAATGTTTAGTTCATCTGTTTCCACACAATGAAATCCTCTGCAGTGATTTATCTGCAAGTGTCTCTGCAAATCTGCAGCTCCAGTTGTAAGTCCTACTTTTGATTTAGCTAAAATGTCATATTAGGTGGAGAACAGCAGGAAATGTTTTGGTTTGGATCATGTGTGCAACTGTTTTGGCAGTAAAGGGGGATTTATGCCTGCAAGAAGAAACCTCTGTATATGGTTTATAACAACAGCTTCTCCTCGGACTAAAGCATCAGCCTGACCTTTCAAGGCCAAATTCTGGCATGGTATGTTTGTTTTCCCTGAGTCCTATCTATCCAGGCTCCAACAGTGAGCTCAGGGAGGATGCCAATGGCTACAACAGGGATGAAGCTGTGTTTATTCAGAGCAGGTGTACTAAACCAGCATTACTAAATCCTATATCCTAGATGATATTCGCTCAAGGACAGTCAGCACTTAGAATTTCCCCTAAATTCACTAGAGTTTATGAATCTCAACAGCTTCTGGAAATGATGCCACGTAAATTTAATTGTCCAAACAGGCCTTTAGAAACTTCATGTTAGGTACTCAGAGTTGAAAAATGGGACAGTGAAATCTGTTTTGACCCAGGACACTTTTCAAGTCTGAGATTTCAGTAAGTCTGAAAGTTTTCTCACATAAATTACCTTTTTTTGTGTGTGTCTTGTTTAGTGTACACTGAAAAGAAAAAAAATTGGCTTCTGGGATTTCCAGATATTAAATAATGCCCTTTCTCCTTGGACTCTCAATAAATAAATAATCTTCCTGATGCCTTTGCAGATAAGCCTTGTGTGCTTTAACCCTAGAAACTAAATAATCAATTGTTTCAACAGCCCTGCTGCTCTCGGTTTTGGTGTTTTTTTTCTTATCCAAGGGAAGAAAGTGAATAGTTTCATTTTTCACTCACAAGGAACAAAAGAGGTTTCAGTGTACTGAGCTGTGCAGCCTCCTTACCTTCCTAGTAAAACCTTGAACACAACAGCAGGAAGAATTAAAGTAAGCTTTAATTTTACTTAAAAAAAAAAAGCAGGTTCAGACTTCCTAATCTGGTATAGAAATGGTGTGAAAGGGCCAGAGCTAAGGGTAAATATTCTAGCTTTCATGTTGTTTGTTGGTTTCTGTATGAGGGGAAACAAGGAGGAGGTTATCAGAGAGGAAAGGGCATTTTAATGCTGCTTCAAGTGTTGAGTCCCTAAGAGTTCCTTGCAAAGAGGTTGTATCATCAACTGCCTGATGGCTCAACGATACTGTGACTGCAAAAATTGTCCTGTCTTTCCTGTGGCATACTTCTGTCAATAGAAATGATGTAAAGATCTTTCCAAAATGAACGTTGCTGATGGCAATGTCTGCTTTAACCATTACTCTATCTGCTTCAGCCATATCTCCTCAGATGGTAAGATTGACGGAGAGATAGACAATANTAATAGTTTTAATGCTGTGGATGTTTTTGAGCAGGCACACAGGATCACTCTTGAGGAGAAAAGACAGCGTAGAAAGAATCATGTCTTGCAGGTTCTACCTGCTGAGGAGTCCTTGTGCTGTGCCTTTTGCAACCGCTCTTGTCTGTCCTGCATTGGCCTTTGCAGCCAGCAGCGCTTGGGAAGAGCGTGGATGGAGCTTCGTTCATGAAGCCTAGCCACAGAATCTGCTTCTGTTTTATCCAAGCCTTGCAGAGTTGATGAGCTTGAGACATGTATAAACTGAAACTAAATGGACCCCACCAGGCCTTCTTTACATGTGCAGCTCCAGCCTCAATTAGCTTTAACTGGACTTCATAGTAGAAGAGAGAAAAGTCTGCTTTGTCATACTCTCCATCAATTTGCTAACTCACCAGAAGAAGCATGAACACAATTCAGTTACAAATTCTTTCCCATTCACCTGTATTAATGGCAAACTATACTGACTAGTGAGCAATGAATTTTTTGATGTCACTGATGCGATTTTTGATGTCCTCTAGCTTTCTGATGGATGCTAGCATCCACCTGCTTGAAGCCAAGATCAAATAACATTCCAGTTTGATTTCCCAAAGATCTGGCTGTTTGTGAAATGCTGAGATGTCAGGGAATCCTGATTGTTGTGCAATGAGGCTGACACCAGGCAGTTATCTAAAGGGCAGGTCAAGTTTAATGGTTGCAATTCACAGCTCTGAACAGGCACCCCTAGGCATAAAGCACAGAAGAAACATGAGCCAGTACCCCCAAAATCTATAAAACAGCCAGTAAGTTTCACAAAAAGAGCTTCAGAAAAAGTTTTGTTAAACCTTCCAATCAATTTGTCTTCCACTGGAAGTACAAACAAAATAGTTCACTTTTTGTACCTCCATCAAATGCAAATATTCACTACTACTGCTCTACCTCTCTGAATATAAAGATTATAACGTTAAAAAAATCAACATTATTCAGAATGCCTATGCCTGTCTTGTTTTTTGCAAATTAAATTAAGTTAAACTTCTTGCAAACTAAATTCCTTTTCTGAGGGCAAGTGAAGTTGTTACAAAGTCTACAGAGAAAAAAGCTAGTCACTAAAATTGTTTATATATATATACATGTCTTGTAAATGTGGCTTTGGAAGTGGTGCTGGGAAAAACTGCATAATAAGTTCATAATCTGGAAACATAATTCCTTTTTTCTGGAGAGAGTTCCATGTGCTGACACTGAGAGAAAACTGAAAGAAGTGAACCCTCAGAAGGTCTCTCCTTCTGCCTCAGAGCATCTATATAAAAAGCCTAAAAACAGTACAGGAAAATCAATGAAGAAATCCTGCAGTATAATACCATGATCGTAGTATCTATATCATTTGCATAATATGGATTAGACATTAGTTTCTAAGTAGAGTACTGAGAGGCTTAGACATCTGAGCAACTCTTTTCATTCTTTCCTAATCCAATATTGCATGATCTAGTACATCCCTTGTGGTCTTCTTCACCTGCTATACCTGAGATTAATAAATGTGCTTTCCAGGTTAGTCTATCTGTTGTTAAGGAGGTTTATTAACTGAAGCATTAATGTCTTTTTACCTCAAAACCATATGACAATAGAAAAATTTAAGGAGAAATAAAATTTGGAAGTTTTTCAGCAGTCTGGATGGAATATTTACTTGTTTTCCTTAAAGCACCATTTATCTGTGACATTTTGTTCTCCCAGTTTAGTCACACATTGCAAAGGGAATAAATCATTTTTCTAACTGTCTCACTTCTGCTTAGGCTGGGGTTTTTGTCATCTTAAGCTTATTGATACCAGGATAGCTTTGAGATATCTAAAGAGGAGGCTGATGATTCTTCCTATTTGTTTGGAGAGCATATTAGAGACAGATGATGAAAAATACCACAAGATTTCCTCATCAGGAGAAAAGGATGAACATTACTTTAGTGCTTCCCTGTGGAAATGCTGATATTTAGAAAGCTTTCTGTGTAATAAATGTAGGAGATAGGAAAATCCCTTAGTAGAACATCAAAGCCTTTAAAAATGAAAAAGAAACCTCTCTTTAATTGATCCTTCTGTGGCTGGTCACATCAGGGAAGCTGTTTGTGCCTTTCTGTCTCTCTCACTTCCCCTCCTTCCTTCTTTCAACAAAAGAATAACTGAATTAAGAGAAAGGATATTGGCTGAATAGGGAAGGGCAGAGGTCCTTCTGGATTGTATTGTCAGAAACCAGATAAGCAGAAATCCTAAATTCCTAAAATGGATCAAAACTGTTGTCTGGATGCTCCACTCTGGTTTAGCCCTTGCCATTAAGGTCATTGATTATATGGTTGCTACTGAGAAGGGACATTTTACTGGGTGAAAGCAAGGCAGTGATATCTGAGCTGCAACAGTCTTTCCCTGTAAATAGCATAATTGACTACTGGTTCTTAGCTGACTCCAAATAGGAGTTTTAAAATCAAAGCTGACTTTTAATGAAGAGTTGTGGTTGCCAGATACAGGTGATATGGCCTGTCCTTTTCTCTTCCTCTCTATTCAATGGAATTCTTCCTGTTATACGTACTTACTATTCCATTTTTGTTGTATTTTGTGAGGTTATTTTAATATAGACACTGGATTCACTCTTCACCTGTCAGGATCCTGTTTAAATGCAAGTAAAATATGCATTGCATAAGTTGCAGAATTTTAAGAGAGCAAAGGAAAGAACTAGACATTAATACTACTGCTGATAAAGTTGTATGGAGACTACTAGTGAAAAACATTGCTGTGACAGCACTGAGTGTTTGGCTAAAAGCCCCCACATTGTTTTGCTAATGCTCTTACTATCCACAAGGGATCTCATATGCCAGACAAAAATAGTTCCCCCTGTTGCTCTTCTTAATTGTGCCTTCTCATATGAATATGCCCCCTAATCAGAAAAGCTTTTAGACAGATTAGATTGGATACTGATTACAATCAGAGAGACTGCAAGAAGTTCCATGGAATTTCTTATTTATGCTTCTAGTGCTGTAGCTGGGTGCAGACCTGCTGTGTCTGGGGGACTCTGGGTCACCAGGGATCCAGCCTCTAGTGCATCAGTAGTTTTCAGCTTAAAGAATCCNGAACTGGACACAGTATTCCAGAGGAGGTCTTACCAGAGTAAAGTGGCAGAATCACCTCTCTGGATCTGCTGGCCATGCTTCTCTTGCTGCAGCCCAGGATGCCATTGGCCTTCTGGGCTGCCAGCATGCACTGTTTGCTCATGGCCAGCTTCTCATCCACCAGCACCCCAAGTCCTTTTCTGCAGGGCTGCTCTCCATCATCTCATCCCCCAGCCTGGATTGATAGTGGGGATTGTTCTGAACCAGGTGTAGGACCCTGCCCTTGGTCTTGTTGAAACTCATGAGGTTCACCTGGGCCCACGTCTCCAGTTTGTCCAGGTCCTTCTGGATGACATCCCACCTAGCAGAGGTGGAAATAAGCTCAATATGTATGTATCCAGCTTCTTTTGCACCTGTACTGATCTCCATGCCATGGCTCACAATGCCTAACTTTTTTAGCTTGAAACCCAACTCATATATTCCATAAAAATCTTGAGGTGAATTTTCTTTATATCAAAAGACTGAGAATGATTTCTAAGTTCTCTTCCTTTTCTTTGTGTACAAGTGTTCTTGCTTCAGGAAAGATCATGTAACAACTTTAGTAAGAGGAAGATTCCCCTAAATTACTTGGAATATCGATGATCATCTGTAGGGAAGATGTACTAGCTCTAAAATGAAAAGCTGGCACAGTATTGATGCTTGCTATGAGGAAAGATGTAGCCTTCATCCAATAATGCCTAATTTTTTACAGTCACAATTTGGGACCTTGATATATATTTAATAATACATGTCTCAAAACCCTATTTTGTAAATAAATGGTAAAGGGGGCGGGGGGGGGGGAAATCATTCCTCAGTGATCAGATAGGCAGCAAAAAGGGTTCTTTGACTTTCTCACAATCAGATAGTCCTGAAGGATTGTGAGAAAGAAGGAATGGACAGGCAAGTGCAAGATTCCTCCTGTTTTCTGATTAGCAAAAAGCAGGAAGAAGATGATTCTGGAAACGAACTACTGGATAAAAATAAAACAAAGAGTTTGGTATTTTTGAGCACTGGACCACTTTCAATGACAAGTAGCAGCTGTGAAACCTGGAAGGTCTCCATCTCAGTCAAAGGAGAATGAATCTCCCCAGCCAAAGTGATCAGGAGAGTGCTAAATTATCAGCAAGGGGGAACAGTGGAAAGGAGGCAAAAAATAGCAATTCCTTAGCATAAAATCAAGATACCAAGAAGACAATTAATCAAACACCATAGGAAGTGAAACAAATTCTGGACTCTCTGTAGTAGTGTAAAGAGCATTGGCAGCAGCAAAGGATAGTGCATTGTTAGTTAACTATTAAGTAATATTTATTAACATGAAAAAAAACATTTGTTCCCAAGTATTTAAGGAGGATGATGGTGAATTGTGTTAAAAATGGCCATGTCTGTACTAGGAAATTAAATAATCCTGGGGAGCTGTTCTGCACATTGGGACTACATTGTCCATCCTGCTAAAATCTCTGACATGATTTTGCCGTGCATCAACCAGCACTTTTCCAAACAATTCCCTGGCACATTATGGATGTTAAGATTGGACAAGGACCCCTCCAAATAGGCAGTCTGTATGTTGTCCCCCCAGTTAGATGATAAGAGAAATTAGTAATAACACGGGCCCCTAGGAATAGGGTGGGGTACAGCAAACACATTCAGTGGATTTGGTGAGTACTAGGTGATAAAACTCTCAGTCTCTCCCAGCTGAAATGGAAGCAACTGTGTAACACCCCACAGACTACACCTATAGTTAGCTGAAATGCACTAATCTGGTTTGCTATTTGGGGCTCTGTTGAGCTGAGTAAAATATAGCACCCCTGTGTTTCAATTAATGCAGATTTCATCAAAGCTTTAATCATTTACTTCTTTCTAAGATTCTCACACCTGATCTCAAGAGAGTGAGCTATTGTACTCTTATGTACAATCTATTATATCTGGGTGTTATAAAGCTTGATAAATATGAAGCTGCCTTTTATGAAAATAGTGTTTTTCTAGTGGCAGAGATTGCTTTAGAAGGCATGTTGAGCTTTTCAGTAAATTGGTTGCAAATCATTTTGATGTTTAGAGTGCTGGATGCATGGATAGTGACAGGTTCTGACAAGGCAGAAAGTGGCGTGGTATTATCAGTTGATTCCGAAAAGGAATGCAATAAGTACTTCAATGTAAAAAGTGCCATTAAGACTTTCATAATCTGGTCACAGACAGCTTATAAGCAGAAAAAGATGAAATCAGCTGGAAAAAAAAGCTATTTAGTATAAGAAGTATGCACACACATCTCTTGCCTGAAAGTGTACACACAGACACATTTTGAGAGGAAAACTGAACTGTAGAAAATTCCCAGAGAAGCATTGTGATTAAATTGAGCAAAGGTTTGAGTCAGGATGGAATCCCAAGAGAGGATCCAAATTAGTTGTTGGGCTGGTTGCCTTTTCTTAACACTCCTGCATCCAGAGGACAGCACTGTAATGTTAAAATAGTCCCCTGGAATGGTGGATTGAAGACCTGCTTGACTTATATTCCATGTGCACATAGCAGCAGTATGGTAGTAATCTTCCACATGTCCAGCCAATCTCTCCTGACAAAGTGAAGTTTACCTAGAGCACCATATCTTTTTAAGCACAGTGCCTACACAGTAACACACCTATTATCCCCATGTCCTCATGAAAGATAACACCATTCTGGTGACTTTTCCTGATAACAGCCAGGGAAAAAAAAAAAGTCTAACCCTCAATCTAGCCTCTGGAGAAACAGATATTTCATCAATTTGAAGAAAACAAAATTTAGGCTCTGGAAGTTCCAGATATATACATTTTATTGGCTGGAATACAGGACCAAACTATTAATTTTATAGAAGAGACTGATGAGAAATATTTGGTAGAATCTAGATTTGATTTTTTCACTGTGTTCACTTTCTGGGAGAGTAAAGATGGGAACTACTGGCAAGCTGTAAACACATTTAAAAAGGAGCAAACTATAAATGAAGCTCATAAAAGAGCAAGATGCAGCCCATAATACACATACATGCTGCATAGCACTGACAAAACCCCCATGATAATGTATCTATGAAATGCTTGAATTTTCCATGGAGGAGGTCACTGCATGACTATCAGCTATATTTTTAGTAATTATACAGAGAAGAAGAAGAAGAAAAAAAAAAACCCACAAATGCAACAGATCACAAAAAGTGTCAGAAAAATGAAGCTTGTCTTTGATTCTGACAGCAGTGTGGTTGCATTTGAAGCCTGTAGGTGAGAAAGTATGGTTACTGTGTGGAGAGCCTGTTAGAGCCCATGCTGTCCTGTGTGCTGCCAGGATCACACCTGTGCCAGAGGCCATCTCCTTGGCACTTCTTACCCATAAAACAAGCTTTTTCACCTGTCACAGGAGCCCATAAATGCACCAGCTGATAGTAGCATCTGTACCATCCACCCTTGCTGACTGAGGAAGACTCCAAATGCCAACACAGATTTTTGGGTGGCAGAGCTTAGAAAGGATGCCTGCTCACTGGTGCATGTGAAACTTGTTCCTTAGGGAATGAAGGTATATAGTCTGTGTCACTGCATTTTGGAGTTTGAAAAGGAAATCAATCCACATCACTAATTACATACTGATGATCTAAAGGCTCTATTATTTGATAGGCCCAGTGAAGGTACTATTTCTGTAGATAGACTTATCTAGACCACAATAGACAATTTCAGTGGGAAGGGACCTATAACAATCATCTAGTGATACTGAATGTCCTTTCCACCAAGACTGTGACTCTGCACTCTGTTTTCCTCAGGAGTGAAGCTAGCTGTGGATGTTCCTGCCCAGACACCTCTGCATTTCACTTTGCTGCCTGTAGGATGGATTGTAAATCAGATTAATGAAGTATCCCGAGTTAAAGCGGGTATTTATAGATGTGGCTTTCTAATTCAGATTCCTCTTTTGGCTTATGGCACAACCTAACGCAGATAGTGGCACCAGTGCAGGAAAGAGCAGTGAATTACAGTTAAGTGACTGGAAACAAGCAGCTGGGGAAGAGGAAGGAACTTTCTTAGCACAACTTAGGTTCCTGACAGAAATATATCATGGAATGGTTTCCTTGCCCCAGGCATTTCAGGATGCAAACAGCCCAGCAGTGTAGACAGCATGTGCAGTACTCATGCTTAGGAGGTGAATTGTTTCCCAGCAATGCAGTACTATTTCCTTCCTGCATGCACTCTTTTACCCATCATAGGTGTATTACAAGGTAAAGCAGGGCAAGTTTTTTCAGTGCTTATGTTGTTTTTTTTTCTGAATATATAGTAGAATTAGTTGAGATGCTGATTTAAGATGTGGAGAAAGAGAAGCTTTTCTGCATCTTTTGAAAAGCAGCACTGAAGCTTTCCTTCATCTGCTTTTCATCCAGTGTTCTTTTCTGGCCTCCTTTCTGCTTCCTGCTACACAATGCAATTTTATTATGAAAACTAAAGTAATGACAACTATATTAAGAACACAGCACTTCAGGCAAAAAATAACTAATTTTTTTTGTGTGTGTAGGCAAAAAAGAAACAGAAGTTTGCTTAAATTATGAAGGCCACACACACACACACTGGGCAAGTGGCACATGATATCTGACAGTGATCTAGTTGAGCCCCAACTGGAGACAGTCACACATAGCTGTCACACTCAGAGTACCTATAAGGCCATTCCTTGCACCTGGTTTTTCTGCCAGATGGTTAAACCAGGAATCTTATAGGATATTTAACACTATGGCAAAAGATGTGTGCTTAGATATCAGCAACCGGATCCGGATCTTCGTTCGCGAAGCCTAGCCATGATGATGATGATGATGATGAGATATCAGCAAGATATGCTAGTCCATCAAAGCTTCCTATGTATATTCCACAGAGGGATAAACATATGCTTCTTCAGCAGGAGCCAGATAAATTGAGATGGTAATGTGTATGATTTAAATCTCTCTTTGTTGAAGCCCTTTTTCCTTTCCATTGATGACTGAACATATGATGCAGAAAGAGTGATTACCTTACTAAAGATAAGAGCACATGTACACCAAAGCATTTTAAAAGCATTAAAGCATAGCTGAGCATCTTGTTAGGTTGTGGCCAGTGAAGCAAATTCAAGCAAGCACTAAGAACCTTGAAAGTTATTTTATCTGGGGAATTCAGCAGTAACACAGGTTTCTGCTTCTCTGTGTTCAGCTTGAAAACATGGTTGTAATATCTGAGCTCAGGCCAGCAGAAGGTAATGGGAAGTTTCTATTATGAAGGAGACTTCTGATGGAGCAGTTACAATATTTCTTGCCCAGCTATGGGCCAATAAAATGGACAAGGAATGTAGGACACCATCCTGTGCAACCTGCTCTTGCAGGGGTGTGGACTAGATGATCTCGAGAAGTCCCTTCCAACCCCTAACATTCTGTGATTCTGTGACAGCTTTCAAAAACATTATAAAGAGAAGAAAGATATATATGAATGAGAGCCACAGAGAGAAAAAAGTCTGAGAGTTTGGGAAAATTACTTCCCAGTTAAATTACTGTGTCACATATTAAAAACAGTTAGGATGCAGACTAACCACAACTGAGGTTGGATTTGCACTAGGACCAATCAGATCAGATTGTTGATATCATTAACCAAAAAGAATATGGACTAGCATCCCTTGTGTAATAGAATTATCTCTCTCCACCATTGAATGACAGATTGTGAATTTTTAAGAGATGAGTCATGAGAAAAATTTGAAACATGCCTTTTTGAAAAGGAAAAAAAATGTCAGAAATTTCCTGTTACTAGTATTTCATATCCTGAAAGTATTTGTTACATGCCCTAGCACATACAAATTTAACTTAAGGCATAAACCACTTTCTTGTATAATCCAATATAGTGAGTCTTTAAAGTAAGACACAATCTGTTTGAATAGGAGGTACCAGCTGTATATTCACCAAGATGAAAGACTTGTCTTTCATCATTGCCTAGAAGATTTATGCTTGTAATTCTTCCAAAAGGATAGAGAAGAAGTATTCATGAACAGAAGCTGTGGTGCAGTGTGATCTAATGGATCTATCTAATGCTGAAATCCAGGAATTCCAGTGCTCATCCACACATTGCTGTAAGGTTTTGTGACTTTTATCCCCATTTCTGTCCCTTAGTCTTCTCAGCTGTGAATCCTCTGCTTTTATGGGTAGGACTACTTCAATTTTGATATTGAAACTCATAAAGTTCACATAGGCCCAACTCTCAAGCTTGTTCAGGTGCCTCTGAATGACATCCTGTCTCTCAGGTGTGTCAACTGCACCACTCAGCTTGGTGTCACCTGCAAACTTGCTGAGGGTGCACTCAATCCCACTATGTCATTGATGATGATATGAAACAGTCCTAGTCCTAATACAGACTCCTGAGGGACACCACTCATCACAGATCTTCATGTGGACATTGAGCCATTGATCACTACCCTCTGGATGTGATCATCCAGCCAACTCCTTAGCCACCAAACAGTCCATCCATCAAATCTATATCTCTCTCATTTAGATGGAAAGATGTTGTGGGGGTAGCATGTCAAAGACCTTGCACAAGTCCAGATAGATGACATCTGTAGCTTTTCTCTTGTCCACTCATGTACTCACTCCATCACAGAAGGATGATCAGGCAGGACTTGGCCTTGGTGAAGTCATGCTGGCTGTCTCAAATCACCTCCCTGTCCTCCAGGTGCCTTAGCATATCTTCTAGGGGGATCTGTCCCAGGATCTTTCCAGGCACAGAGGTGAGGCTCACAGCTCAGTAGTTCTCAGGATCCTCTTTGTGTAGTATTTCCCGTTTTCCAAGCACTGTGGACTTCACCTGTCACCTATTCAAGTGTCATGGAGAAGGATTGCTATAGTGGATGGTTTCATCCAATTCTTAGTTATTATAAAATGTATAAGTGAATTTCTAATAAAAATAATAAATTAATAAGGAATAATACAAAAATCTAAATGAACATTTCAGAAACTGCTCCTTTCCTTGTGCATGCATCTGTAGGATGCAAGGTAATGTTATAAGATTTGTCTTTATTTCCTGTATATATTCGGGACTACCTATTGAAACTTGACCAGAATAAATCTATGGGCCCTGATGACATGCATCCTAGGGTCCTGAAGGAATTGGCTGAGGTTGTAGCGAGACCGCTCTCTATCATATTTGACAAGTCGTGGAGGTCAGGAGAAGTTCTGGGAGACTGGAGAAAGGCTAATATTACACCTATTTTTAAAAAGGGTAGGAAGGATGACCCGGGGAACTACAGGCCGGTGAGTCTCACCTCTGTGCCTGGGAAGATCATGGAGCGAATAGTCATGGATGTGATGCTCAGGCACATGCAAAATAAAGAGGTGATACTGAGTAGTCAGCATGGATNGATTAGCTCATACTCCCTGTCTGAAAAGCAAGGCAGAATCTCTTTTTACAGGGAGAGTTAAATCTAACCAAAAGGCTTTCTAACCCCTACCACTCTAAGCTACTCTAGCTTGAGGCTCCTTTCACTTCACATTGGACAAGTCACCTTCCACTGGGAATTTTGCATTTGACTTCAGTGAGGTCAGGATTTCAATTCAGTGTCTAAGTCACTACTGAAAATAAGATTTTGGATGGAAAGTCACTTATGTGTTTTTAATATACAGATGCACAGTATTTTGCAAAATGCTCCTTCTACTCATCTTTCAGCAGCAAAATGAGACACAAGCAGAATCTGAACCAAATTATGTCTTGGACTTAAACAGAAGAGAAAACCTGTCATTTTACAACTATTTGCATCTTTAGAATATCAAAAATATGTCACAATTAATGCCAGATCAGTATCCTTGATTTAGATCTTCTGACAAGAAATTGCCCTCCCCCCCAACTCTTTTCTTCAGCTCCCAACCCCCCAATGTCTCCTGCCACATTTTAGAATTTGGAAATTAAAAGAATAAATTAAATGCTGTAGCTTGGAGCTAAAAAATTCTTCTGTCTCTGAAAGCTCTTTTAGAACCAGAGCCAGCCAACACTAATTCAGCACAGTCTCACTGAGGTGCTTGGAGCAGTCTGTCTAAACAGGACAGGCCTTCTTCATTTACCAAACACACTGCCTCCAATTAGGATGAAATTGCCTGTGCCATTGAAGGAAAAAAAGGGAACTTGACTCTTTCAAGCAGCAGATCAAGCTGTCAGACTCAGGTCAGCTCCATGCTTTTTACCTTCTTGAGGGCCTAATAAAACACTAGTGGGAACAGGAAATCTTCCCTGTTTGTGCAGCTGCTGGATGTCATACACTGCATCTGCCCTTGGGGAGACCTAGCTTTGATTACCTATCAAAGGCACCAGCCAGAGAATTTCAGTGGACTGACTCCTTGCAGTCCATCTTGGGTCATGTCCCTGAGCAAGCCAGAGGACACCTGAACCCTCTGATGCTCTTCTTGAGCTATCATGATCAGGGGCTGGAACACTTCTCCTATGAGGACAGGCTGAGGGAGCTGGGATTGTTCAGCCTGGAGAAGAGAAGGCTTCAGGGGGACCTACTAGTGACCTTCCAGTACCTAAAGGGAACTTCCAAGAAGGCTGGAGAAGGCCTGTTTGCAAAGGCCTGCAGTGAAAGGACAAGGGGAAATGGTTTTAAATTGGAGAAGAGTAGATTTAGACTGGATATTAGAAAGAAGTTCTTCCCTACGAGGGTGGTGGAACACTGGCCCAGGTTGCCCAGGGAGGTGGTTGAGTTCCCATCCCTGGAGGCATTGCAGGTGAGGCTTGCCAGGGCTCTGGGCAAGCTGCTCTAGTTGGGGATGTCCCTGCCCACTGCAGGGGGGTTGGACTAGATGACCTCCAGAGGTCCCTTCCAACCCAGATGATTCTGTGTTTCTGTGATTTGCTCTTCCAAACTGAGCAGTAGGAATGTGCAGGCAAACTTCTTGTATGCAGCCATAAAAAGCTGAGTATCACCGAGATCTTCGGCAGGAGGATGCTCTGGATTGGTGATATCAGTCAGGGTTTTGCTCACATGTGTGATTCCCTTTTCACACTTCCAACAGAAATCTATGCCTATGGAATTTCAATTTGAGCTCTGGGGTGCTGGAAGATGGTACTGATGTACAGACAGGAGGTGCTGGAATGATGAGTGCTTGTGCTTGTCAGTTATAGCTACAGCCATAATGGTGCATTGGATGAGTCAAGAGAGAAGGAGTATGCAAATAGAGAATTAGAGCCTGTAGCATAAGTTGAGTGCACCAGCAGGAAAAAGTAAGGCTCTATTTTCTAACTTTGGTGTACTTTGCAACTTTAATAATATTCTGGAATACAGAAAATAATTATGGTATATTCTGTTCTGCAAGCTACATAAACAGATTTGCTGTGGACAGCCACTTTACATTTGTAACCTCTCTGATCAATGTTTTCTTGGGCCACCAGAATATGAAAATAAAAGTAAAAACATTTTTTCTTAGATTTTGTTCTGCCTGTTGTATAGAAAAAAGATCAGTTGAAGTGGCCCACAAGTTATCAAGTGTGTGAAACAAAGAGTATTTATAAAGAAATATGATTTTTTTGGTGTGTTTTCAGAAAGGTTTAGCTTGAGATAAAACCTTCATTGGTATTTATTTAATCTGATTTGTTTTCCTTGCTACTAAATCTAATTTTATATAGTTGGAGAAGAGTAAGTAGATCTCAGAGATGTAAAAACCTCAAAATAATACTAAAACATGAAATCTGCATGGGTAGTCACGTTACTTTTGAATAATATGACTGTAAAAATGCTTGTGGACTTCAAGATAAGTATTCAAAACACTAGGGTCTATTTTCTGTTACCAGGTTTTTCACAGGCTTGTTTATTTTTTTCATTCAATTTGCTTTCAAGTACTTAAACAATTGAAGCAAAATTCTATCTGTCAGAGAAGCAGCAAAAATAGATATTTTATGGTGATAATAATGCATAAAAATAATGAGAGGATATTATTTTGTATTTTATCCGTGTACTCAAGAGGAGTTCCATCAGCACACAGCTCTGCACTTTACCAGATGCTTTTGCTTCCTCTCATATGTTCCCATGGAAGTATTAGCCTGGAATGAAAATGGAGAAGAGAAAAGATGTAATTTAAATCTTCACAAGAGAGTCAATTTAAACATGGAAATTTCAGAAATCAATAGTATTAAAACAGTTATTGAATTTAAATATTAATAAGATGGGAGGAATTGATGGACTGGAACCAGAGCTACTTAAAGTGGAGCACATTATATAGCTAAACCATTAGCTTGAAATAGGAAATCTAATTTTCTTACAACTAATTTATCTACAAATTGGAAATACACTGTTGAGACTGTGATTCATGAGAGTAAGGACTAGCATCTCTCTATTATTACACTTAACTCAGTGAGTGCCATGTCCAAGTTATCTCTTCTTTTTGACTCTGTGGTAAACATTAATAGTTTAGTTCCATGACTTTGGATTCCTTAAGGGTTTGGTTTGGTTTTTTTTTGTGTAGGTTTTAGTTGTTGTTGTTGTTTTTTTTCCTCTAAGAACAAACTACAAAATACAGTTTCACCTTCTTTCAGGCTAGTATCATGCATTGAGTATTACTTTTCAGCACAAAATCAAATAGTAATTTTGCATAACACGAAAGTCTATTAGAAGGTCATTTTAAAACAGACTTATTTTGAGTGTGTACTGGTGTACAGTAAATAGCTCCCAAGAATATATAAGTAGTTTAGGTGTTTGACCATTACAACATATTGTTGTACGCTGTCCTCTTGGAATAAGCAGTAAGATTTTCCCTGAGAGCTGCTGTACAGGATTTATTCTGCCTGATTTTGCAGTAATCCTTTATGTTTATCAGGATTCATGTAATCACACAGTTCCCTAAGCTTTTGAATCTCTGGCCTGGGAATGTTTATCACTGCTGAAGTCTTTCACAGCCTTAATTTACGTTTGGATGAGGAAAACAGATTTGCCTCAAGATGAGTCATTGGTCTGTGTAGAGCACTGCTCAGCAGTGGCCAAAACACTGGTGTCTTATCAATACCTTTCCAGCTACCAATACAAAGCAAAGCAGAGAACTATGAGGGCTTAGAAGCTCCATCTGAACCAGGCTCATCATGGATCTTTTCTGCTTTAGGTATGGATGAATTCCCAAAACTTCAGATACTTGTATGCTTCTTTCAAGAAGCATTATGAAATAATCCCGATTTTTCTACCCTGTGGAATCCATTTGAATTAGAAGCCATGTAACTTCAGAGTGTGGAAGCTTGGAAAGCACTCTTTATTTAAAAAGAAAGAGCAGCCCTCAGGCCTGAGAACTTAAAAAAACCCTCATTTTTTGTTTGTATTTAGTCTTTCAGTGACAGACATGCTTCACTTTGCAGAATAACATTCTGCGGCAAGAGAATTTATAATTTACAAGCATGGTGATAATTTGAGCCTTAAATATCAGAGGACAGATCAAAAAACAGAAAGTCTAAACAAACAAGCTCAGTCCAGCAATGGTTGTCTGAGATGAGCCAGATCATGACAGCTCTGCAAGGATAGGGACTGATTCCATGACTCCTCTTGAGAGAAAACACAGGCACATGATTAACAGCTGTAGCATGCTTGTGGCTCTTGGGATTTGTGCTAGGGAGAATCACACACACACAGATACACAGAAAGTGCCTTGCTGCAGCAGAAGACAGCATATTCTGCTAATATGGTCCTCTGGGTCCAGCTGTATCAGCCTTGTTATATAACTGATTAAATGAGGCCACATATTAATTGCATCTCTCCTGTGTTTAACATCACCCATGGAAATATGGCTGCTGCAGTGAGTGCATGTGTGAAAATCTTCAGCAAACATCTCATCAGCCACTGTGAGAATCACTAGACTGGAGTAACTCTAGGGTGAAGTCTTACTTATTTGAGCTGTGGAAGCTCATCTATTTAATGTCTCAAGGCTTTGGTGCAACCCACATGACAACTCAGATGACAGTCATGCTATATGAGTCAGGCAGCCTCTGGTACCTGAATGATTTTGCTTGCACTAGAGAAGCTGCAATGAGCCCTGTTGATCATTGTTGTTTTGTCCATAGCAGAGTGATTAGTGACAAGGGGAGCCAAAACTCATTAATTCTGTTTTGCCAGTTGTTGGGAATTTTAACCTTAATATCAGAGAGAATGCCTGTGTCACTGCTGATGCATGCAACAGTAATGAAGGGTAAAGAGAAGCAGGGGGAGGGAAGGAATTAATGACAAAAATCAGTGTCACAGAAAACCAGATGAGACAGACTATAGGCATTTCAGGCCTGTTTATCTTGCTTCAGAATATTGATAATTTGCAATCAGCAAGACAGAAAGTGCTGAAGGTGAAAATCAGTTGAATAGGGAACAGGTTATTTATCATGTTAGTAAAGATTTTTGTCTGTTTACTTTTTCAGCTTTGCTTTATTATAGCAACTTTCCTTTTTATTTATAAAAGTCTGAAGATATCTGCATTGCACCATAATTGGTTCTGGCTGCTAGCCACCTGACAAAGTTAATTATTGATTGTCTGTGCATTGGTCCTGTGAGAGAATCCAATGTCTATACAAATTAGTTAGAGGCAACTGTCTCATAAAATAGTCAGAATAAATCCTTTATACCTTCCTGAACAGAAATGTGATAGATTATTGATTTTTTGAGGGAAAGGGCAAAGTAGTAACTGCTCTTCATGAATGACAAGGCTCCTTCACTGCTGAACTCAATTCAAATCAAGAGCTCCAAACATAAAGGAACTGAATTCACAGATTATTTTCAAAGTCATTCCACTTTAATAAATTGCTGGTGCTAGAGGGATTATTTTGTTGTTTGTTTTTTTGAAGGACTGGGCTTATTGTTCCTGCTATTTCATTTCAAAATGCATTTTTAGCAATGGGATTTTTGTCTTCAGATAACACATTTTATTTTCTAGCTGTAATCTCACAGAAGTTAAGAAGTTCATGTTTGCCAAATATTTAAACACTGAATACTTACAGAGCATTTAGAAGGAGCAATTTAAGACTTCACTAAAAACTAGCCACACAAAGCTCCCATGAAAGCTTCCACAGAATGACCAATGTTATCAGATCAAATATTACCATATGAGCATACACAAGCAGGGATGTAAATATTTGGCTAATCTTTAATTGAAAACACTTGCAAAGACTACTTCTTTTTAGCATGAATTTACCTGTGGTGAATCACAAGCCAGGACTGCAGTAACAGAGACAATCTCTCAGCCTTGATGGTGAAGCAAACTTCAAAGAGATGGAGAAATCTCTGTTTAGCAAGGGCTGTTGACACATCATTTTTACTCTGCCTGCAGAAATGTCTGTTGTCACTCCCCTACCAGCTCTTTGCCACAAGGTTCTCCTTGCTGGAAATCAGCAGCTTCTCTGAACCTTTCCTGCTAAGCTTCAGTTCAAATGAAGCTGGGAAGTTTAGTCTTGCTCTTTATTAGGCAATTTCTTTGGGACTGAAAGTGATTAGGGAGTGTTCACCCAAGCAGCTCAGCTGGCAAGAGGACAGTAGAGGCCACAGGAGACAGGCTGGAACAAAATAGGATTTTTCTGCCTGCACAGCTGCAGTCTAAGGAGGATGTGTGAACAAGCCTTAAGGCTCCACAGCTGCTTGCCAGAGCTATGGTAGCCTGGTCTTCTTCTGCTAATGCAGATAGCTGCCATTGCACAACAGAAACAAAAGTGAGAAGGCAATAATGTGTCTAGCAGGACATCCTTTGATCCTCCCTCTTCTTAATTCCCATGAAATTCTTTAGTTCTGCCTGAGCAGGGATTTTATGTTAGATCCACTGTGCAGGGATCAGCCAACAATTCAGAAGTCAAGGCAGAGTTTATGAACTACCTATAAAAAAGCTTTAAACTCAGAAAAGTATTTTCTTGTTGAAGAATCCATTTGCCAAGGCACAAATCTTCATCATTTTCTTACAGATACTCCAATATTGTGGTTCTTCAGCTCAGTTGTAAGAAATGTGTCTCATGCTTACAGGTAGAACATTGAAAACATAACCTAAAACCTCTGAGATCAGATACTCCAGAAAAATCACCCCACCACAACTCCACTCCCACTTAAAATGATCTTATAACTTTGGACTGATAGCAACTCTGCTATTTTGAAGTTTAGATTTGGCATTATTGTGATGGTAACAAAGTGACCCCAATTACTTCAATTTTCTGCCTTGGTTTAAACTGGAACTAGATTCTTAACTAGGGAAATCCCCAGCATGCACATTATAGTGAACAGCAGTAAGCTTTTTAGAGGAATAAGCATAAAACTTATCTCTGGTCTGATTTAGTTTGTGGCTGTGTGGGTATTCTTAGTGAAATCAGTGAAATTTGACTGAGATAAAATGAGAGGAAAATCAGCTTTTCTGTGTAAAAGCAATAAAATCCAGTGCTTGTAAGGATGTTGGTAGCTCTAAGGATGGTGTGTGGGATGCCTGAGGAGAGATTAAATATGTTGAGTAGTGTTCGAATATTATGTTATTGATGTGCAAGATGGTTTTTCCACCTTTGTAAAATTAATTATTAATGTTTGGTTTTACTAGGGTCTTCACATCCTGGTTTTTGACTATAACGTGTGCTGGAGTAGAGAAACAAAACTAAGCAGGTAATTTCATTCCACAAAATATGCAGCTAGGCAAAAGTAAGAAAATGATGGAAATATTGTGGAACTTTTCTTTTAACTTTTTTAACCCCCTTTGAGGTTTTCAAGGAGGTTTCAGCTTGAAATGGCTGCTGGAAGAGTGTGGATAAGTTTAAATGCTTAAGTGGCTCTAGGCACTGAAATCTTTAAACTTGTGACATTGCTGCAGTCAGGTCAATGTTTGACCAAATTCAGTTATGATAAAGCTTGTGACCACACTGAAGAGAGAGATGAAGTAAGTGATATTTGTCTATTTTTAATACTGACTCAGCTCCCTCTTTTATTTCAGGATGATCTTGAAAGATGAGCTGTTGAGCTTACTTTACAGGCTTTCTAGGCAAACTGGATGATTTCCCATGATATTCAAATACTATCTTATATGACAGATGGAAACCAAGAGAGGATTAAAAACATGACAGAGAGAAAGCACAAGCTTTTAATATGTAGGCTTGTTTATGCCCATTAAAAGTCTAGCTCTTTTCATTTGGCATTTATTTTCAACAGCTCCAATTCTTCTTTGATATGGAAAGCTTAGTCCAATCATCTATGTAGAGTCAGCTACCTGTACTCCTATTTCAAGGTACCCTGTGGAATCTGAGATATCTGCACAGAGATTGCATTGAAGATAAAGATCCACAGGAGATCCATGAGCCTGTGGACTGGAAGCTGAAGGCTTGGAGAAATGCTGAGGGTGTCTGAATGCCTCATTCAGTTTTGACAGTTGTTAACAAATTTGCTGTCAAGCGGAAGATTTTAAAACTTAACTCCCAGCTCCAAAGAAATGTAGCTGTGCATGGGCCTGAAACTCATTTCCTACTAATTTCTTTGCTCTATAACTCCAATGAAATCAGAATGGCACTCTGCTTGCACAGTGTAAGTGGGGTTATACTTACAGTTTCTGACAAGACATAACAGGAAGATAATGTAGGGAAAAAAAAATCTATAGCATACTGTCCTAGACCAAAGGAGTGTGAATCAAGCTAACTGTAAACTGACAGAGCTGAGTCCTGTGTTTCAGAGTAATTAACAATGTTTAAAATATCTATAAAATAAAGGCAAATCATTTTCTCTTGCTGCCAAGACTCAATTGTCTGAGAACAAAGTTAGAGTGAAATAAACATTGCTTGAGGTTGTTTAAAGATCCTGAGAGGTACCTGCCAGGCATATTATTATATCAGTGAACCTTCTACAAAGAAGCAATGTTGACTGCAATTAGATGAAATGTTTGATAACATAATTGGCTGTGTTCCTGACTGTGAAGTTCTCATCACTAGAGGAATAAGCCTGTTTTGAGGCCTTGTATGATAAGAACCTGAAAAAATGAAGATGGTTGAAAACCTTATATGTAGCCTATTCATCAGGTTTGGATGATAGCTGCCATTGCATGATTTGCTACAGCAGGACAAGCAGTTGGCAGGGTACAGGTTATATAGGCTCCATCTCTCTCTGTTGAGGAATAGAAAACAAACAAAGTGAATTTAAAGTGGCTTTTTAAACAAAAGTTATACAAAATTCCTCTCTGCTGCTTATGAAGAGAAAAGCAAACCACAGTGTGAAAAAAACCCAACAACAAAAGTGGTAGAAAGCAAGCAGACTAACAAGATACACAGGGTAACTACTTTGGGAGCTATTAGTGTCTAGATATAAGCCCTTTAACCCAAGTTTTCTGTGCTGTTGAGGTTCTGATGCTACTAGCTGATCACTTAGAAGGTTTTATTGTCTGCTTACAAGTTGTAGTGATGCTCTCGTCCTGCAAAAAGGCACTAACTGATTAACATGGATCCTTATGCATGGAGAAACAATCTGGGAACAACTTGAGCTGGCTCTGAGCAAAGAAGCTACCAGATGACTGTAGAATAAAGATTAAGGTCTCTGCAAGGAAAGAGCCTGAGGAACAGGTAAAGATGAAAGACCACTGAAGGAAATCAGTAAGCAAATCCATCTGGGTTTTGGGGGGTGTGCATCTAGTGATCAGGATGCTGTGTTCACAGGAGCACAGATGTGTGCAGATGCCTGTGTGACTAGAATGAAAGGACTAAACAGCAATAATACCATTAAGCAGGGAGATAAGCAGTTGTTAATAAAGCATCTTTTTTGTTAGTATTTCCATTCTGGTTTACCCAGTTCATTTGAGATTAAATTTAATGTTAATATTTACATATTCATCTTTAAATTTTATTTAGACCTCCCTTTTGAATTTAAAGTCTTTTGGGTCTTTATGTAGCTAGGAGGTTCAGCTTTCTCCTCAAAGATGTCTCTTTTCTTCTGTCTCTTCCTACTTAGCAATTAAAACACATTGTATTAATGATCATCTGGCATTTGCTTCTCTTTCAAATGTTCTTTTCATTTTCTGAGCCCACACTGGCTGTCCTTTAGAGTCTCCTCAATATTACTGTAAATATGAAATCTCAGTAAATAGTAGACCTAGCTGAATAATGTTTAGATAACATTTTATCACTAGAAGTACTATGTTTAGTTGTGGACCCTTCTTGTCAGTGCCATAATGTAACACTGGAGAAATTAAGAGGACAGAGATGTTGGTAAAAATACTTTTGTTAATATGACATTCCTCTTTATGTCTGTTACTAGTGGGAAGTGCTTCAAACCTTTTGAAGTATCCTGGACAATCTATGTGCTTTTTTAGCTGCTCCAAGTAGTACAGACTCTTTACAATTGTATTTCAAATAAGATATAAAAAGCTCCTCAGGAACTCTTACTAAGGTTCAGAAGTAAGGTAAATAACAAGATACTTAAATATAGAAAATTGGAGTTTGTTTGATATGTTTCTTGGTTCCTTTTTTCACGGAGAGACATCAAGTTCAGCAACAAGACTTTCAAGGTGCTTGATTAAAAAGATCCCTACTTGTCAGTTTGGAAATAGAGCCAAAGGATGGAAAGTTTAGAATTACTCAGTACAGACAAAATCTGTTTTTTCCTTAAGAGTACACCTAGGGCTGATTAAATCTGCCAGACTAACAGTCCTGGATGTGAATGTTCTCCATTAATCCTAGGTCCATTCTGAGCCTGAGCAGCCCATCAGCCACTCTGCACTTTGGTTAGTGTTAAGTTGACACTGGTTATGGCATGTCTACAGTATAGTCAGGATTACACTTACTATATCTTTAGTCCTTAGTCTGATGACAATACTTGGCTTGGGCATAAGAGGAAGCTAATGAAATTAGATGATTTCCACACTGTAGTAGACTATCATCAATATTTCCAGGGAGATCTGACAGCAGCCTTGCTGTATTTAAAAGGGACCTAGAGGAAAGATAAGAAGGGACTTTTCGGACTTTTATCAGGGAGTGTAGTAGGGGTAATGGTTTCCAACTGAAAGAGGGTAGATTTAGATCAGGTATTAGGAAGAAATTCTTTATTGTGAGGGTGGTGAGACACAGGAACAGGTTGCCCAGAAACACTGTGGATGATGAGTCCCTGCAAGTGTTGGAGGACAGGTTGGGTGGGGCTTTGAACAAACTGGCCTAGGGGAAGGTGTTCCTGAGCATGGCAGGGGGTTGGAAGATGAGCTTTCTGGTCCCTTCCCACCCAAACCGTTCTATGATTCTATGGTTCTATGAATAAGCAGTGCATAGGAGCTCAGCTCTGTCCATCCCTCTGTCTTCAACTCCTCCTTCATTCCTTTTGTTCCCTACTGTATTTATGTGCTCCTTTCTCCCTATGCATCAAATAACAATTATCCAATGCTTGTTAGGCAGCATCTAGTGTTCTTGCAAATTTGTTATTACAGCAGAGGCATGGCTCTTTAACCAACCCAAACTCAGCTTTTCTGGCTCTTTGGATATATCAGTACTGTGCAGTGCAGCATCACACACTGTAATAGAAATTTCAGATGCATTGAACTGAAAAAGATGCAGCTGAGCAAGGAGAGCTTATCTTGCTTCCAATCTGCTCTGTGAACATGTCTGCTCTCTTGCATCTAACTTGAGAAGTGTCACCCTCTGGCTCTTGCATTGTAGACTTATTTTCATTGTCACTGAACCTTTAGATGGCTACTGTCATAAAATACATCTGCAGAATTGCTGCTTTGTTTCCCCTCAAAAATAGGACCAGAAGCTGCAGTTTAAAAGATGAAAGTTTGTGTCACTCTACAAAGCCTTACTAGTATGTCTCATCCTTGAGCTTTCTCTCCTATCATTTTAGGTTGAAATTAATTACTATTAGAGAACTTGAAGCATAGTCCTCTCAGATAGAGAAAGGTGTGCAGTGAAAGGTGAAAGACCATCTGGAGCTTAGATTGAGTAACGTTAAAAGACTGATTAATGGTGTAGTGTTTAAATTTGAAGAAGAAAATCTCAAGCCAAGCTGTTAGGCAAATGTAATCCATTACATGATTAGACATTCCAGGGTTTCAGGGAGATCTTTGTCTTTCCCATTTCTCTCCATTCTTTTAATTTGTGTTCTGTAGCTATCTGTCTTCAGTTTAAAACTGTGCTGTTGTCCATTCCAGATCTTATCCTTTTGGCTCCTTTCTGTCATTACATCAGTATCAGTAGCTGTCCCTCCTAGCTACTTTTGAACTGGTCTCTAGGTTGAAGCTCATGATCTAGGTTTAACGACTTAGAGAGGAACACAAAGCAAAAAAAATAGCAGCCACTGGGAAAAACAGACAAAAAAGGAGAAAGGAAAGAAAAAACCCACCCCAAACTAAACTACTCAACAAGAGAACCAATGAAATTGCCTTCTGAAATCCCAGCCTCTATTGCTTCTGTAAATACTGTTAATCTCTGAGCATTTGGGGTTGTTTTCAGGCAGCAGTCAAAAGAATGGAAGAAAAATTCTATGCTGCAGAAAATTTTGCAGAACTGAGGGCATCATCAAGAAATTAACAATTGATGTGGCTATCCTGCTCTCCTGTCCTTGTTAATATTCATTAATGGCTGTCCTTCTTTTGAGTTAGAACTGAACTAATTCTGTTCAGTGTTTTTTCTCTCTAGCTAAAGCTCCTCTAAGTCACTGCTAAATGTGTGCCACATTGGGGTGTGGAGTAGAAGATTGTACCTGCAGAGAGGAGAAGACAGTTCAGATGACCCTAAACTGACCAACAGGGTATTCCATTCCATTCCATTCCATATACATCATAGTTAGTATGAATTGAGGGTTAGTTACTTGTTCAGGTCAACTTCCACACCAAGCTTGGGCCTTGGGGGTCTCTTCCATAAAGCCAAAGACCCAAGCAGGGCAGGTGCATGATTAAGCTATTTAGCTCTTAATTAACAGCAAGCACTAACAGGAAAGGTTTGGGACTCCACCCTTCCTGAATGTTGAGCACCTGAGCCATCTATGGTGGTTGGACTGGGAACTCTACTTGTGAGGAACAGAAGCCCAGCTCTGCAGTTGCAGGACTGTTTGTTCTGCCTTTGATTCCAATCCCAGTGTTCCTGAATCCACTTCTTGGACCCAGTCTTCACCCCTGAGTCTGATTCCTGTCTGCTGCTGAGTCCTTCTGCCACAGGATTGCTGGTGAGGGTGAGGTAGTTGCCATCAAGGGGGGGTTGGGTTTGGTATATATATATATTTGTACATATTTTTTATTATTATTTTCATTACAGTAGTTTTAGTTTTCATTTCCAATCCACAAGTCTCTCTTTGTCTCCCTCTCTCTGTCACTAGTGGAGTCCCTCAGGGCTCCGTGCTGGGACCGCTCCTGTTCAACATCTTTATTAATGACTTGGATGAGGGGATAGAGTGCACCCTTAGTGAGTTTGCTGTCAACACTAAGCTGGGTGGAAATGTCCATCTGCTTGAGGCTAGGGAGGCTCTGCAGAGGCACCTAGACAGGCTCCATCAATGGGCAAAAGCCAGTTGGATGAGTTTTAATAAGGTCAAATTTTGGGTCCTGCATTTTGGTCACAATAACCCCCAGCAGTGCTACAGGCTTGGGGAGGAGTGGCTGGAGAGCTGCCAGGCAGGTTTAGGTTAGATATTAGGAAAAATTTCTTCATGGAAAGAGTGGTGCAGTGGCTGCCCACTAAGGTGGGGGAGTCACCATCCCTGGAAGGGTTCAAGAAACGGGTATATGTGGCACTTTGGGGGATGGTTTAGGGATAACAGTAGTGTAGGGCTATCCGTTGGACTTGATGATCTTGAAGGTCCTTTCTACCTGTGATGATTCTATGATCTCATCAGTACATTTCTCCTAACCTTCTGCACTGTTAACAATCACAGTTATAACAATCTCAAGATACTTATAAATACTCAGATTTTTATTAACTGTGGAAATTGATCTGCCCCATTTCCATCCCAAAGTTTCTAATATATAAGATATGCTACTTTTAATATCATTTGAGAAAAAAAACTACTGAAGGAAAAAAGCTCACATTATTTGATCAGCAAGGTCATTGAAAAGTACTGCATTCTGATGTTAGTTTCTGTACTGCAAACAACATAATGAATGCACTTTCAATAAAGTTCTTTATTTGGCTTAAGAATTTTAAAGGAAAATCTCCTTGCGTGCTCAAGTATCATCAACATTACCAAATCAGCACAAAAATTTACAATTGCAAAATGTATAGCTTAATATCAGCCCTACTGAAGGATAAAAGCTAGCCTATTAAGTAGTTTCATGAACCTCTCCTTCTTCCAGGAGGCCAGGATTTAGGACATATTCTCTGGTTCCCAGCTCATGTCTTTTAAAAATCTTTCCTCCTTTGTGTTTCTCTCTGACAGAAGAGGAAGAAATGTGACAGAGAGTTAATCCATCCATGAGTCATATGTGACAGACAAGAATTAAAGCCAGGAATAAATTATAATAATTATATATACTCTGCATTCCTAAAAGCCAAGACAATTAACATGCAAAAATGTGGTAACCTCCTGCCAAGGCAATTAACATGCAAAATCATGGTCATTAAGGCCAGCACCAAGGGTAGATGCTTATTGGAGGGAGGAATTCTTGTTTGCAGTGTTAAAATATGAAGATGGAAAAGAAAACAGATGGTTTCTTGTTTGTTTTGGGGGTTTTGTTTACTCAGTAGAGTCTACCAGGCTAAGAAAAAGCAATAGGAGAAGCATAATGGATAATACTAGGTAATACTTGGGCCCTGCTTGAACAGGAAAGGTGGTTGGTGTTTAAAAATGAGCTTTCTAACCCAAAGGTTTTCTGAGATTTTAGACAGAGGAGAGGAAAATAATATGCCAGCTATTTGAAAGCAAGAATATTTCTGTGATCGACTGGCTAGACAAAAGGGTCAAAGATATTAAAATGAGTTTCAAATCACACAATGATGTAACATGTCTGGATTTTTTTTTCAGTCTTAATTTTCTCTAAGTACTGTAGATGCTATATTATGCAAATTGTCTCTTATTTGAATCTGATTGAATCTATTAATAAATCCTGGTTTTAATTAGTTCGCTTGAATCACTGGGTTTCTCAGAGGATATTACACAGTCTGCTCCAAAGAGATGAAATAACGTTTAAGGTTTAGGATGCTGTCATGAAAAGAACTAGTGGAAGTGCTGAGCAAGCCACTTTCCATCATTTATCAGTAGACCTGGTCAACAGGGGAGATCACTGTGGTTAGCAGATGTGACTGGTACCTACAAGAAGGACCAGAAGGAGGATCCAGGTACCTACAGACCTGTCAGCCTCACCTCAATGCCAGGGAATGTTAGGGAACAGATCATCTTGAGTGCAATAACACTGGTGAGGCCACATCTTGAGTACTGTGTTCAGTTTTAGGCCCCTCAGTATAAGAGAGTTGCTGTAGCGTGTCCAAAGAAGGACAATAAAGCTGGTGAGAAATTATGAGGAGCAGCTGAAGGAACTGGGCTTGTTTGGACTGGAGAAAAGGAAGCTGAAAGGAGACCTTCTCACTCTCTACAACTACCTGAAAGGAGGTTGGAGTGAGTTGGATGTTGGTCTTTTCTCACAGGTAACAAACAGCAGGACAAATGGAAATGGACACAGGTTGTCACAGAGGAGATTTAGATTGGTTATTAGGAAAAATTTCTTCACCAAAAGGGTTGTCAAGCAGTAGAACAAGCTGCACAAGGAAATGTTGGAGTGACCATCTCTGTAGGTATTTAAAAGAAGTGTAGCTGTGGCTCTTGGGGACATGGTTTAGTGTTGACTTGGTAGTGTCAGGCTAACGTTGGACTTGATGTCCTTAAAGGTCTCTTCCAACCAGAAGGATTCTATAACTTTGTGACCTTCATAGATATTCTAGATTGCCTGCTTCTAAAACAGATTTCCTTATTGTTTTCTAGTTATACTTCTGTTTCTTTCCTCTGTCTTCAGTGTGCTTTTAATTCTCTTCTAGGACTTGAATGTCATCAACATGTTGTTTATTCCCTTTTTCCAGATCATTACCAAAGACGCTAAGATAGATTTAATCTAAGTAAGTGAGGCATTGCTTCCTAACTCAATACTTTTCTCTTTAACAGTGCACTACATTCCTGTGCATCAAAAGTGATTTACATTAATTTTCCAGGTAAGATTCCATTATTCACTTCATCAAGTGCTTTCCTAAAGCATTTCGAATGTGGTGATTTTTTAGTTCTGTCTTAAAAAGCAATCAAGTTATGGGAGTAAAATATTGTCTGCTTGCTTGATAGATGTAAAATGAATTAAATACAGCAAAACTGCTGCATACTAAGACTAGTTGTGTTTGAGTTTAGCCACTTGTACGGCTAGCTCATTGACAGAGAAAAAATACAATAGAAAGTGAAAAGATAAGAAAAATGGAATATAGCAAAGTGCATAAGAATCATTCTGAGCGATGAAAAGAATATCTATGCCAGTACCTACCTCTGACTGTAGCCAAAAAGAAGAAAAAAAATCAATTCTATTTACCAAGTATATCCCTTTTCCTATACCTATCTGGCTTCATGCTTGGAGCAATATGTGGATCAGTGATTTCTTCTATCAAAATCCACAGACTTGACTTTTCTGAATTTAACAAACTTCTGCATTATTACATTTCACAGTAAACTGCTTTGGTATTGTGCAAGTACCAGTACTGGATATTGCTTCTGACAGAAGTCCTTCCAGACCTTGATTTCGTCATTTATGTTTCCATGTTTTATGTTGTAAGAAGCAATGAAAAGACTCTCACTGATGGCCTCCTTCAGGTAATTCATGATTCATACCTATGCCCCATATCCACCCTCAATTATTATTTTTCCAGGATGTAGACTCATATATTTTTAATCTCTTCTTGTAAGGAAGCTATTCCATACCTCTGATTACATCAAATTCATACAATTCTTCTGCAGCTGCACATACAATTCAAGGCAGAGGGGGACCATGGGTTTAAATAGTCCCTATAGAGAAGTTTCCTATTTAATTCTCATTTTGCATCTTTGATGGCTATGAGCATTCAGCTCATGTTTTTTCAGTCTGTGGGATCCACCAAAAAATCCAAGATATCTTCGAATACCTCTTGAGTGATTCCAGTTCACTGGAAAGCCATTATTTTGTTACTCACTCTATAGAGGGTTATTTTTCCACTTGTATCACAGTATGCCAGGGGTTGGAAGGGACCTAGAAAGATCATCTAGTCCAACCCCCCTGCCAGAGGAGGATCACCTAGACAAGATCACACAGGAATGTGTCCAGGTCACACAGGAATGTGGATCATTGCCATTTATAAACACTGAACTTCATCTTTCATTTTGATTTGAGACAGATCTCTTGCTTTCTTTACCATAAAACAAAGACACTCCTTTAGCTTCCCTGCAGTGATTACTAGTTCAAAGAATTCATTTAGCTGCTATTCTGCAACATTCACTACTTTGGTGAGCATGGTAGGTAAACTGAAGAAGATGTATATGACCAACACAGAAAGCAAGCATAAAAAGAGATAGTAAGGAAATGGGAAAGGAAAAGAGACAGGAAAAACAAACTGAAGGAGAAAGTAAAATGAGAAACTAATTTAAAAATGAGTAAAAGACTATAAAATCTTAAACTACCCAGAGTACATGAGTAAAAAACACAACCACTTTCATATCAAGATAAGAAACCCATATGCTGCAGTTGGATCAGGTCCTTTGTCCTAGACAACTGCAGTGGAAGTCTTAACATGCCCATTTGGATTTCTATTTCTTGAATGAAGAAAGGGTTTTTCTAGTGGATATCAGTTGCAAATACTCATCCACTTCCAGTGTTTCATACCGTCCTAACGATGGGAGCATCCTTGCTTCCTGGATACTTTCTGAGGTAATTGTGACTTTTTTTCCCCCTTGTTTGTGTGACAAGAATGAATGTCTGGAGGTGGAGAGTTTCTCAGTGTGCTGAGTCACTGTCCTTTGGGCTATGACAGATCATCTGCAAAAGGTTAGAGAAAGCTTTAGCCTCTTTTCTACACCCCAAGCACAGCATTAAAATATCTCTCCATCTTCTTAAAGTGCTTCTGATATGTCATTTGTGAATTTGAAATAAGTCTTTAAAATGAACTGAATTTAGTCAGTTTGTACGTGGAATTAGTTGTGGTGCAAGGTCTTTTTTTCCTTGTTTCATTAGTGGCTAAACTGCTTATATAAAGTTCAGTCTAAATATAACATCATTTTGTTCTGAATATGCCTTTTTAAATGTTTACTTGGCATTTGCTAGATGAGCCCTTTAAATAATCTAATTCTAGGAAAATCTTCATCAAAAGGTCATATTCTAAGCTGAAAAAGTCACCGTGAGTTTCTGCTGAAAGTGTCTCCTTTTTCCTTCTGAGGCCCCAGCTCTGCTTTATACCCCCTGGGTCCTCTTCTGCTAGAGGGATTTGGATTTTAGAGAGGCTATTATCACCAGCAAAAACTGGGAAATGGTAACATAGAGATGTCTCTTGACTGTCAAACTGTAGACAATATCACGTGAACATGGCTTGATTTAGTGTGTTTATGATAAATCTCTTGGTTAAGTGTTTTCTTTCTTAATAGAACTGCAGCAAAATATGGGCTCTTAAGTCTCCAACCAAAACCCTTTAATCTTCTTAGAAATTAATGCTATTTTTCCTGAAGTATGGTAGATAAAATCTTTTATTTTCATATTTATCCATCCAGAGTGTCCATCTCCTCTGTGTCAGGTCACATCCTCATCATTCAGAATGTGTAATCTGTTTTACTTGGCTCTTGTTTCTGAAATGAAAAGAAGTTCTAGCATAGCATAATCTCATTTGAATTAACATCAGCTGTCCCCAGTGCTTCATTATTTTTCACATGGCTGTTAAGAGTTGCAATAGCAATGATCTCAACTTGAAAATCTCAGCTTTTTTTGGTTAAGATTACAATAATATACACAGTAGAAGAGCATGAAACCAGCTACACAATCTCATCAGAGTGGCTGTGAATCATATCTAGCAAAGGCAGCTCAGCTGGACTGACAACTCCAATATTAATGATTCATGAACATGCACAACCTGTATATATCTTTCCATTTGGCCTGCACTACTCTAAATATATGACGAGTCCAAAAGTTCTTAATTCATTACAGGACACTCAGTTTTTGCATTTATTTGTTTTGACAATTTACTAAGGGAAAGTTTTTTTGTTTTCCAAGAAAACTAGGACAAGTAGGATGTGTTTGAATTAATTTCATTTGTAGGGGAAATGAATTCCATTTGCACTACTTGAGCTCGAAGTAAAAGTTCCCTAAAACATTCAGGAAGAAAAAACAAAATGTAATTGGAACTATTACTAGTGACTTGTCTTGATGAACATGGATGTGTATTTCATTAACATCTTGTCCTCAGGGCAAAATTTAAGGCTGACTAGATTAACAGGAGCTACCCACACACACACACACACCCCCAAGCAATCCAACAATATGGATTTGTAAGGAATAAATTGTTTCAAAATGATGAAATATCCTTTTCTGCCAGGTAATGGACATCTTGAAGAGAAGTGGTAGATGCCATGCAGCTTGGTATAAGGAACTCTACAAACATGATGTTTGTGAAATGCAATCAACACAGTGTATGTTCAACTGGCTGAAAAGCCATTCTCAGAGGAGCTAGTTCTGGTTTACTGACAGAATGGAGGAATGTCCTGACTGGGATTCTGCAGGGATCTAAGCAAGGTCTGGTGCTATTCAAATTTCTGTTAGCAATCTGGTTGATGGAACAGAGGATATTCTTATTGAATTTGTAGATGACAGGAAGATCTGCAAGTATACTAGAGGAGAGGCATCAATTCAGAATTATTTTCATAAGCAGAAGTATGATCTGGAACAAAAGGATACTGTTCAATAAAAGTAACAGTACTTAGGGTAGGAATCATCAGGACAACACAGTATGAGGAACAAAAAAAGGGATAACAAGTGATCACAGAGTTTTTTATTTGATTTGAAGCTGAATTTGAGCTAGCGATGGCTTGATGTGGAAAATGCAAATACAATAAAATTACACAGGGTACTTATTGTGTTCCCTGGGAAACATAAGAAGTTGTTCATGCTGCTGAACACATGGAGTAATACTTCTCTTCCTGCGCAGCTTTTTAGAGTCCTCAGATAGATAGACCACTTGCTCAGTTTGGGGCACAACATCGCAAAGAAGAGAGAGTTACATCAGTCAGAAAGCAGCAACAATGTTCCATGTCAGGAAAACCTTTTGAAAAATGTAAATATTTAGCCCAGAGAAATCCTGGGCAGGAGAATGATTCCTCTTCTCAAGGATGCAGAAAGGCTGCTGCAGTGAAAAGGAAATCTATTCCCTTTTATCCATATTATGTGATGGAATGCAATGGGGAGAGACCTGCATCAAAGAGGATTCAGTTTAGATACTACATAAAGCTTCACAGCAAGTGCTGGGAGGAACTGGAAGAGGCTGCTTAGGGGAAGCAAACATTAAGGATGTAATTAAGATCAAGCTCTATAAACAGTTTTTATTGCAGGAGTATGGGGGTGGTCTGGAAGACTTCCTAGGATTTCCTCGCTCCGCAAGAACTTTTATCATGTGCTCATAAAATTAGTCATCTCTACAGCTTTTGAATAATAGCAAGGAAAGCAAAGAAAGTATTCTTCCTGATGGCATTTAGAAGAAGGAGCACTTTTCTTTAAAATGTGTAATTCGTTTGTCTTTTGGTTTACTTAATTTTTTTTATTCCCATTTCTTCTTGCTTTCACTTTTTCTCTCTTCTTCCTATTTATCATTTATTTTTATAAACCTCATTTCTTATGAATGGGAAAAAAAACCCTCTCCAAATGGATCACCTTTTCCCACCTCTCATCCAGGAAGTGCATTCATTTGTTTCATTAATAATTTTTGGATGAATACTGAACCCTTTGCATTGCTGTGGCATATAAAGCATACAAGTTTGAAGAGCAAGCACTGTCTAAAGTTTGCAGGTGTTGCATAGAAAAAGCTATTGTTCAATCTCTTTAAGCAACTGCAACATTGACTGCACTGAGGAAAAGAAACCAAGCAACTAAACAAGAAACCATTTTTGAAGCTTTTTAACATGCATGACTTAGTTCTGGTATCATGAATGCTGGGCATTCAAAACAAGAAACTCAAAAGTGTGGTCAATTAATTTAAAGTAATATCATTTAAAATACAAGCAGCAATGTGGGGTTTATTTGCCTTCTATTTTTTTCAATATGTAAGCTACCTAAGATTCAGAATTGAGAAAGTAAGATTCTTAAATCATATGGGAATGGGAATTTTTCAAATATAAACTCTATAGGGATCAGTTGTGTCATGGAAACACACTGTTCAAGCACAGAAGTTATTTTACCTCCCCAGCTCAGCCACCAAACCTCCACATTTTAAGTTACCTTTACAGTCTGGTAATTATCCTTACAATACATGATATAATATTATAATATTATATATTATATGATATAATAGTATATATGATATAATAGTATATATGATATANAAGATTCTTAAATCATATGGGAATGGGAATTTTTCAAATATAAACTCTATAGGGATCAGTTGTGTCATGGAAACACACTGTTCAAGCACAGAAGTTATTTTACCTCCCCAGCTCAGCCACCAAACCTCCACATTTTAAGTTACCTTTACAGTCTGGTAATTATCCTTACAATACATGATATAATATTATATTATTATATATTATATGATATAATAGTATATATTATATATTATATGATATAATAGTATATATTATATCATATAATAGTATATATTATATATATATACACACTATATGATATATAATATATATATAATTCATAAGGTCAAGATTCAATGGGCCAGGTCACAATAAACATATACTCTCTGTAATTTTGGGGAAGAAAACAAACATAGCTCATAGTTTTCTCTTAATTGTCAACTTAGACTTCTAGAAAAGATTTGAATGCAGTTCATCATAGTTAGAGAGAGAGAGAGATCTTGAGGAAAGTTGAACTCATAGTCACTGAGGACTGCAGAGGGCAGGTTATGATTGGCATTAAGGGAAAGAAGAACAATGATTTCTAGGTGGTATTTTTGAGGTAATTATTAGGGGTAAGTATTACTAATTTTTTTCAATTCAGAGTTGTTATTTTCCTCAAAAGTTAGAACAGAATTTGGCTGAAGTAGCTTTTCAACTCCCAAGTTTGCCAGTGTGTGTAAAAGCCTTGCTATCCCGTGAGAGACTCAACATGACAGTCAAGTCACAGTTCATCACAGGAACATATCACACTGATGTCATCTGCTGGGCAGCATTAGGACTTCCTCAGGGACAGGAAAGGAGCCAACTACAACGCTTTTGCTGACAGCAATCCAAGCATTATTTTACTCTTCCATCTGTTTCTCTTTCTCTAGTCTACTATTTCTGTTCCATACAGAGAAATGTCTTCTTCCATTCTCTGCTATTTCATTATTAACATTGCAGAGAAAGGCTGTCAAAAATGCTATTCTGCTGTTCATCTGCATATTTCTCTTTAATTATACAACGAGGAGGTGTTAGAAGGAAAGAAGCAGGTATTTCTTTTTTTTATTTTTTTGTGATAGACAAAAAAGTACATTCTTTTTATTAAGTACAGAAGAAACTCTTCTATTCTATATAAAATAAATGCATACAAACAACAAAGACATTTCCATTTATAATCTCGATTTTTTTCTGCAGTTCCGGAGGGAAGAAATAAAAGAGAACATTCATTTTCATGTCTTTTTGGCTTGTATTTTCCAGCTCATTGGCCTGCTAAATGTGAGGTCCTTAGGCCTAATTTGGGGCAAGTTTACATACAATTCTCATAGAATTTGCATAATAGAGCACTAAATAATTCATAGCATTTTCAGTATCCCAGTGCAGGCTTTAGGTCCCATGATCCTGTGAAGGTCACTGAAAGGACAAGCACTGCCTTGGCTGGTGGAGGAACAAGCTTTGACCAGCTGTTCTAGAAGCTTGCTACAATAGAACTGACATTTTGAACAGCACTTTGCTGTTTCAGAGGACATTTAAATATTGAGATTGTTGTGACTTGACTTTGGCCAGCAGCCAGACATCCACCAATAGCTCGCTCTCACTGCAGAGCAGAGCAGGGAGACAGGAGAGGATGAAACAGCTCATGGATAGTGACAGGGACATCAACTTCTTAGCAACTTACCAACTACTGTCATGAGCAAAACAGACTTGGATTGGGGAAGATTTTAGTGTAATTTATTACCACAGAGTCATTAAGGTTGGAGGAGATGTCTGAGATCATCAAGTCTAACCATACCTATCACTAACATACCACTAAACCATGGCCCTAAGCAAAACATCTAAATGTTTCTTAAACCCCTCCAGGGATGGTGACTCCACCTGGGCAGCCTAGGCCAAGACTTACCAACCCTTCCAGTGATGATATTTCTCTTTATACCCAGTCTACTTGAGGCCATTTCCTCCTGTCCTTTCACTATTAGCCTGGGAGAAGAGACCTACCCCATCTCACTCCAACCTCCTTTCAGGTAGCTGTAGAGAGAGATAAGGTCACCCCTGAGTCTCCTCTTCTCCAGACTAAACAACCCCAGTTTCCTCAATTAAGATGGATTTGGGTAGTGAGAAACAAAGACAAAAATTAGAACAGCATCATCTGCCCACTGTCCTTTTTCCCAGGCTCAGTTTCACTCCTTCACTCCAGATAACCTCCTCTCTCCAGTGGCACAAGGGAATGGGTAAGGGGGGTTGTGGTCACTCCATAATAGATCTTCTCTGCTTCTCCTTCCTCCTCACACTTTTCCTCTGCTCCAGTGTGGGATCTTTCCCATGGCAAGCTGTCCTTCATGCTCCTTTCCAAAGTGAGTCATTCCCAGAGGCTGCAGTTCCTTTCAGAAAATCCCCACCTGCTCTGCTGTGGTCTCTCTGCAGGCTGCAGGGGATGCTTTGGTGTCTGCAGCACCTTCTTCCTCTCCTTTGTCGTTGACTCTGCTGCTCACACAGAGCTAGACTTCACCTTTTTTCCTCACTCCTCTGTTTGTGTAGTGGTTTTGCCACCCTACAGACTCCATGGCCAACATCTGGACATGGACACCAAAATCACTTTCAATAGTGGGAAAAGGAAGAGTAGAGGAGAGCATTGGCCTGTCTCCTGACACAACCACTGTTGGGAGGATAATAGATAACAGTCTATTGCCTGTTTTTTTCAATCATCTCCATCTTCATGAGATCTCACTTCCTAATCTCCAGGTGCTCAGTTTCAGTAGCATATCCACTTTCTCCACAACAGCTACTGACCTGAATGTTCTGAAAAATTTATGCTTACCTGCTAGTAACTTCATTGGCCCAGTCAAGAAAAACATAGAAGCATCTTCTGGGCTGTCAGGGTTATTCTCAGTGGAGCATCTAAAGCTCTATAGGGAAACAGCTAAATTCAGAGCTCAGCTGTATAGCAATCCTGCTTACTTTCCTATTTTTGCTATGTTGGTACCTTATTAGTACCAATCTTCCTTCCTCTGTACCTTTTGTTAGGGATGCAGAAAGGACATTTTTTCAGGATTTTGGATTTTTTTTTTCTCTGTCATAGGCATTCTGTCCTCTTCAGCCTTCTAATTTCTTCTCCCTCTCTTATTTCTGCTTCCAACAGAAAACACAGCATCCCTGATGGACCTGTTTCAATAAATGTTATCAAATAGTTGATAAAATGTATGCCTTAAAAATCTCATTTAACTGCATCTGCCTAGTCCAAATTGACTGTAAGTATTAGTACGAGCAGCTCATTCCAGTTAAAATAGTCAGCTGCTAAGGAAAACAACATTTCTCTTCAGTTTATTTAGTTCAACTAGCTTTCCTATGCTGTCCTAGGAAATAATCTGGAGAATGATTTACAGTGGTTCTCCATGTGTATTATGATTGTGCTGCCTCTATGATAGGTCTTTATAATGCTCTGGAAGTATTATTTCTTGGGCTTACCCTCTGTTTATCCTTGGACCATGTGGTTTAACTGTATTACCAATAAAAACACCCACTACATGCTAGAACCTTCTAGTGTAGGAGGTGAACAAGGAACCTATAGAGTACAGCTAAGTCATCACTGTCCTATGTTATAACCCATATCTGAGTGGCTGAAGGAATCCTCTAGCCACATTGTTGTATGATAAACTCAAGTCTTTATGTCTAAAATGTGATGTTGTCAGTCACTGACAACTATTATTACATGAATTCCACACTTACTTTGGGAGTAACATAGATAAATCAGGTATAAATGAGAAGAAAACCAGGCAGAAATAATTTTCTTATTATTTTGATGTAACTGAGAGAGGGAGGAAAAAGGAAGAAAAAAAGGGGATGGTTTGCTCCCAAATATCCATTAATTAATACACTTTACTGAAGTGTAGGTAATATAATCTTGAAAAATCATGTCTAAATACATGAACAAGGGATGGAATCTCATCTTCTATATTCCTCCCAATGGAGACTTAATAACTTACTTCTGTGAGAACATTATACAAAAGAACCAACTCAAATGTATTTGGAAGCAAACACAATAGAGCAAATGTCTATCTTTATGAGAAGCTATGAAAGCTATACTGAAAAGTTATATAATGTTGTATTCAAATCACAGGAGGAAATAAACCATCAAAACAAAATAAATTAGAAAAGAAACAAAACCCAGGAACTCAGAGGTACTTTACAGACTCTTCCAGTACAGAGTAGCCAGAAAATGCTCTAATTCACAATTACTATACAACACACAGAGAAAGAAACCCTTACAATTTTTATATCTAAAACAAAATGCTATTTTTAAATCAATGGTGAAGAAAAAGCTTGGAGAACTGCTTGACTCATCAGACATCTTCAGCCTGGTTATTGTTGTGTGCCTTAAAATACCAAGAGCGTAACCATAATTGCTCAATTTCAGGGAATAAAGACAGCATGCTGCAATTTCTGGGAGAAACTTGACGCAACTAAACACAAACCAGAGAAGTTGATGGCAGATGGGCTAAGTGTTGTTGATTCTTCCAGTTGTTTAAAACCTCACTGTGGACAGCAGCATTTAAGCTTGAGCTATCCACTGAAAGAGGTGAAATGCTTGGAATCTGGATGGACTTGAGTATACATATTTAAAAAGCTTCATTTAAAGCTTCTTTCAGAGCAAATGTGAGGTGACTATTTAGATAAGTCATGAATTTCCAGATTATTTTTTTTTCTGCTGCAAGAGAAAACCGTATTTTTTTCCTCTTTGTGACTTTTATTTTACGTGAAGGAAATCTACAAGGAGCAAATAGAAATTTCTGTTTGGTGGAGAATTGAAAAAGAGACAGGAAAACACTAGCTCTCTAATTGCTTGCTTTAAAGGATTCTCCAACTGCCCTTACAACAGCACAAGACCATAGTGGGAGCAGAACAGGTTTCTTTATGTGAAAAGGACAGTCTATTTATCCCCAGCAAAGGGACAGAGGGAGGATACAGAATCATCCAAAAACAACAGATGGGAGATGTACTAAATCGTCCTTTTCCTGTGCTATTTCTTATCCACCCATAAATGATCAAGTACCTCTTAGATCATATCACATCATCCCAACAGACCGCCTCCCAATGCAGTTTGCAAATGTTTCCCTGCTGTTCTTTTACCACTTAATGAGTGACTTAGACTCCCTAGCTACATACTGTTGCCCTGCAACAATATCACCTAGGACTATTCATTTGGGACTTTTGCTAACCCACATTCAGGAGTCACCCACCTCCTCCTGTGAGTAGCAAACACATTTCACCCCTCACCTGACAAAGATATCCTTCTTCAGAAGATGATACTGCTAAGTGAAGTGTTAAAGGTTTTGTTAGCAATGTCAGATAGCCTATATCCATTCTTTCTGAAAGCTTATAACACTACAAACTAGCTTCTGTTTTCTTCACAATGCCCATTCATCTTGCTTTGGGTCATTATACAGCTTCTGCTATTACACTGTGGTTGGAGCTCTGTTATCCTGGATAGTCTTAAGTAAAGAAATAAAACTGGCAGAGCAATGCATTGTATTTCCAGCTGTTCACAACACTGTTAAAGTAGCAGGAAGGCTCTACAATGCTAGTATTAATGACAGCCTTCAGGGGTGCCTTCAGTTTGTGCCTGAAGATAGACGCTGCAAAAGCTGCCTGACACAACACCTAGTTGCTCTTTATGTCAAATGGAAAAGGCTATCTTATGACATAGAATCACAGAATCATTAACCTTGGAAGAGACCTCTAAGATCATCAAGTCCAACCACACCTATCACTCCCATGCCACTAAACCATGGCCCTAAGTAGACCATCCATATGTTTCTCAAACACCTCCAGGTACGGTGACTCCACCACCTCCCTGGGCAGCCTGTTCCAGGACTTTACAACCCTTTCAATAAAGAATTTCCTCCTGACATCCCATCTAAACCTCCCCTGGTGCAACTTGAGGCCATTTCCCCTTGTCCTATCCCTGTTAACCTGGGAGAAGAGACCTATCTCCATGTCACTCCAACCTCCTTTCTGGTAGTTGTAGAGAGAGATAAGGTCTCCCCCGAGCCTCCTCTTCTCCAGAAGGTGCAGACACTGTAGAGATACAGCTGTGGGAGGCATGAAATGGTTTGCCCAGTGGCAGTCTAAATTGATCTTAGTACTGCCTGCCAGGATCTCCCATCCTCCTTCCATCAGTCTTTCTTAGGCGAGCTCCAGCTGAGCTGATGCAGAACGCCAAATCAGCAGAAAATACTGGCCTTTACTGTAGGCTGGTTTTTTGTGCTGAATTATTGTGCTGAACACAGGGCCCAGCAGGCCCTGGAGCCAGCACAAGGAAGAGACTGGAACACATAGCTGAGGATGGCAAGATGAAGTGGTGCTAGAGCAACCAGTAATTACAATTGCCACTGAAGGCACTAAATTGCAGCCTACACTGCATCTAAAGACAGTCAGCAATTGAACTGTGTCCTGCATGCCCAGTATATATCACTGCATTGACTAGTGTAAGGTGTGAATGTGTCAGAAACAAAATAGCGACTTGCAACAATCAGAAGTGGAAGAAGATGAGAAAGCCATGGAAATAACTGCACCTGAAACACATCTTGGAAAACTAGTCTGACTGCAAAGACTTATAAGGATATTTTAAGATAAAGCCAATTGTGGTTTACCTATTGCGCTCAGGTAGATAGAATTGATCTATGTTATTTGTCAACATAAACCAAGCAAAAACTATAGCTCTGTCTGGCACCAGCCTTAGCTTCTGTTGGAAATTGTTTGGGAATATGCCAAACATCAGCTATATGACCAGGCTAAGGGTAATAAACCATAATACTATTTGAACAGTATTGATCCAAGTATCTACTCAGTGCAACTATGTCCCTTTGTGGAGTTTTTATTACATTTAGTCTTCCAAAGGACTTAAAACATCCCTGTGCTGAGAGTGGGCATGGATTCCTCACAGGGTACACATGAGGCTGGAGAGGATCAATCCTGCTTCTCCTACATGCTGCAGAGAGCCTGTCCCTTGCCTCTCATATCTGCACTACTGACTAAATGGTTTCTCACCTCTGACTTCATGAACTAGAATGCCTCATAAAGCTCCTATAACCCTTGCAGTGACAATGTCACACGAGAGTGCTCTAGTTTCATATTACATAAAGGCAGCTCATGTTTGGTGTCTCTGTTTTGGGATTGTTTGTGAGTTGCTGGTTATAATAAGATGTACTTAAACAGTCATTCCCTGTGGGCATAGACACAAACATATCCTCTCCTCAAAGAACAAGCTGTCTTCCTGTGGGAGATCAGCTTCTCAAAGTCAGGATCACTTCTTTACAGGGACTCCCAGTGAAAAAAAGAGATAGATAAATCAACAGAGGCAGATTAAGTGTCACCAGCTCATCTATTATTACTTCATAACTATAGGATCATAAATTTCTGTTTAAGACACCTGTATTAACTTGAGTGGAGCTTTGTGCTGTTGTTTTCTTCTCCAGGCTGTATATAATATGGGAAACAAACCAAACCAAAACAAACCCAAAATCCTGGGAAGCCAACTGTAGCTTTAAACTCTACTACTCTAATTACCAAACAACATTGTCTGCCTCAGCAGCAAAATCAATACCCTTCAACTAAATATTGATATTTATGTTAGCAATTTTCTAAACAAAGGAAAATGAGGTACACTAATGATCTAAGAATGGCTGAAAAGGGTCAATGAAACAGAAAAAATCAGAACAACAAGAGATATTTTCTTTTTTTGAGATAAAAACATATAAAAATCCTTTTCTAAATGTGCTTCAAATAGTGTGCTTTGTAGAGCCAATCTAGCCCTTTCAGGCTTTGTGATTAATTATTCAACAGGGCAGTAAAGAAAGCTTCAAGCAATATGACAGTTTGTTATTTATGCAAAAATCAAGTCAAGGTTTGGCTGTAATCCCTTTTACAAGCAGTAGCAGCCAAGTTGCCAGGATTCATTTCTAGGCTCACATAGCATTTAGCAGCAGCAGGATAGCTGCTAAGTAGTGAAGCTGAACTTTTCTTGGTCTTTTGGCAGGAAAATATTCCTGATGAATTTCTGGGTCTTTTCTTTTTACAAAGTCAGCAGTCTAACTCTTCCAGAGCTTTAGATATTTCTTGTGAAAAAGGCTTTGTCTGCTTATTGTTGACAAGTCAGTCTTTAATAGTCCATTTTCACAGAGTCACACAGTGTTAGGGGTTGGAAGAGACCTCTGGAGATCATCTAGTCCAAGTCTCCTGCCAGAGCAGGAGAACCTAGAGCAGGTTGCGTAGGATTGTGTCCAGGTGGGTTTGGAATCTCTCCAGAGAAGGAGAGTCCACCACCTCTCTGGGGAGTCTGTTCTCGTGCTCTACCACCCTCAAAGGACAGAAGTTCCTCCTTATGTTTGGACAGAACTTCCTGGTTCCCAAGTTTGTGCCCATTACCTCTTGTCCTGTCACTAGGCATCACTGAAAAAAGACCAGTCCCATCCTCCTGACACTGGCCCTTGCTGAGTTTTGTAAGGTTATTCTCTGCCCAACTCTCCAGCCTGTCCAGGTCACTCTGGATGGCAGCACAGCCTTCTGAGGCATCAGCCTCTCCTCCCAGTTTTGTGTCATCAGCAAACTTGCTGAGGGTACACTTCATTGCTTCATCCAGGTCACTGATAAATGTATTGAAAGGACTGGATCCAGTAGTGACCCCTGGGGAGCACTACTCCTTACAGACTTCCAGCTGGACTCTGAGCTCTATCCTTCAGCCGGCTTTCAATCCACCCCACTGTCTATTCATCTAATGCACACTTCCTAAACTTGCTTATGAGGATGCTGTGGGAGACTGTGTTGAAAACCTTGCTGAAGTCAAGGTAGACAACAGCTACTGCCCTCCCCTCACGTATCCATCCAGTTGTGCCATGGTAGAAGGCTATCAGCTTGGTCACACAGGACTTCCTCTTGGTGACTGTGACTTCCTCTTCAGACTGTGATAGGACAAGGGGGAATGGTTATAAGCTGAAGGAGGGGAAATTTAGATTGGAGATTATGAGGCAGTTCTTTACCCGGAGAGTGGTTAGGCACTGGCACAGGTTGCCCAGAGAGGCTGTGGATGCTCCATCCCTGGCAGTGTTCAAGGCCAGGCTGGATGCAGCCCTGGGTGACCTGGGCTAGTGATTGGCATCCCTGCTCAGTGCGGGGAGGTTGGAACTAGATGATCTTTAGGGTCCCTTCCAACCTGCCCATTCTAGGATTCTATGGCATCATGTTGACTACTGCTAACCCTTTGTTCCTTCACAAGAGGGTTATCACGCTAAGAAGTTTATCATGCTAACCTGGAGACAGCTCTGAATGCTGAACTTTCTGTGTCAAAGGTAGGCATCTCACAAGTCTCCCCAGCAAGGCAGCTGCTGAGAGCATAGAGAGGGAAAGAATGAGTGTTACAGTTTGAAAAACAACGAGAAAAGAGGTCTTGAAGAGGGAACTGCTGCGTGGGAGAGTCTCCAAGCTCTAGCCACAGACATGTCACATGAGACAATAAGAACTGCCAGGACTGAATGTTTTCTATCCTGAAATCACGAGCTTAACAGCTGTTCTTCACACTATAGGCTTGCCTAATTTCATCCACTCCTTACTAGTTTTGCTAATTGTTGGTAATTTGATTACACAAGCTTCTTCTGTTAGCCAACTAGCCTGAAAGATGACTGAGAGAAGATATTGATGTTCTACATAATCAAGAGCATACATGTTTTTTCAGAGCTAATTTCTACAAGTGAAAAATACCCTTCCAATATAGATCCCCTCAAATGTTACAATCTACTGGATTGAAGGGGAAAATACCAGTTCTAAATTCTAAAAAAAAATAAAATCACTTTGGCAAAAATATCAACTAACACTGAAAAAAGTAATTTGTAATTTATAGGTGCAGAAGTTTATGTGCTTGAAAAACACTATATTTTCAGTGATAAAAAGAACATTAGAAATTCTACAAGAATGAGAGTCTTGTGCTCATGACTGACCTTCTTTGTTCATTATCACTCAATGGTTTCCTCTTACAGCATTACACAAAGCAACTGCGCTATTCTCTTTCCATGCAGATAATTTATTCAACACTAAAATTCAGATAAGTAGCTGTTTTCCTAATTGTGTCTAAAAGGTTTGTTTTCACTATTAGCTTCCTTCATGTTTAATTGCCTTCCAAAGAGTGCCAGATAAAATGATTTTTTAATTTCTCCTGATAAGGTATCCAAAGAGAAAATAATTCCTGAAATTCCCCTGCAGTAGCATCAATTGCATCCAGCAGGCACATGAAGCACACAGGGAACTCAAAAATCCTACAAATGCTTTTAAGACAGGAAAGGTCCAGTTTTGTTTTGATTTGTGCCCACTGAAATCTTACTTTTGTGTTTTACCTAAGCAAGCAAACATAATTCAGTGTCTCCATTTATTAATAAAGCCTCTCCATGTTTTAATGCAGCAGTTCCTCAGGAAGAAAACATATTAGGTAAAATGCTCTTTACAAACTAAGGTTAATAAAAACTCTCAGAACCAAGTGAGATGACTTTTACCATGGCAACTAAAGCTTGAACTTCTCAAATATATCAAAGCTCACGTTTCATAAACTGAATTGAAACCAGACCTATTTCTCTGGAGAAAAGCAGGGAGAAGGGTAAAATAGGAAAGGAGAGGGTTAGACAGGTGTGTCTGCTACATGCTGTATGCCAGGTGATTTTTTTTTTGCTGCAGCAGCTGTCTTTCTCTAAAATCCCAACATCCAGGTCAAAGCCTTGTCAAAGGGGAAGTGAAGATAGGTTTGTGCTTAAAACTGGTGGTATTAAATCCTGAGTAACAGAGGGGTTTGTCAGGTGCACTGGATAGATATCACTGACCTTATCTGTAGGAAGAGTATAGTTCTTCACTACAAAATATTACTGGGTCAATATTTCTAGATAATGTGTATGCAAAATACACAGATAGTGGGAAATTTGTCTGTTTCTTTTTAAGAAGTCCCAGCTTTTTATTTTTGAACCATCTAGCAATCAGTCTTTATTTTCCATTCCCATGCTAGCCATAAATAACAGTTAAATTTGAAAAGTTAAGCTTTTGCTGCCTGAAAAACTCATAGATTTTCATTGGAGATGAAATCATTTTTATTGATTTCAGTGTAATGAAGCTTTACTTTTCTTTTTCAGAGTTCCTCTTTTGACATGGCACATAGCAAGTGGCATGACAGCACAATTCTCACCTAGTGATGGAGATGGGGGTGAAGATGAATGGTGAAAAAGAAACAGCTAAAGATGTTAGGATATCCTGGTGCTCAGTGAGTACTGCATAGTGAGTCAGATAGAAGTATGAGGGTCTGTCTCATCACCAACTATCTAAAAGGGAAATTAAAGAAGATGAGCTGTAGGGAAACTAAATGAATTCATTCTTTATATCAGTCTTCACTCTTAAGGGTAGGGCAATTTCTGTTGAGAGGTTATTTTCCATGGGCAATCAAGGTGAAATATAAGCAAAGATAGAAGTATCTATGCAAGGGTTGCTAGCTGAGCACAGGAAGCAGAATAGCAGTAAGTCATCTAGGGCTCAAATGCATTAATCCACTCAGAGCATGGAAGAAATTAGAAAGCAAAGCACCTAAAGAAAACAATAAATAAAACAACTGGAAATGCCAGCAGGTGGCCAGAGCTAGCCCTGATCAAGGTCAACTGCTGGTATCTCAGGCCCTCTGAAGAGACCAGAGCTCTGACATCTTCCAGTGCTGCTTCCTTGCCCCAGCCCAGCATTAGGGGTCAATCCTAGCTTTTCTAACACTCATTGCAGATCTGAATATGTCTAATTTCCTGCATCAAAGAAAGTCTGACTGAAAAAGAGACTTCAGGATTTTAGGACAAGAGGGATAAGAGCCTTTTGTTACCAGGTGGGTTAAAGCTGTTAGCATACCAGTTGTCAGGATAGTAAAACTATGAGCATAGAAATAAAGCAGAGGGACTAAAAAGCAGGGATCTGGTTCTTTAGTTCACAGAATGTCAAAGCAGAGTAGATCAAACCTTTGCTTATTGTTTCAGCCCTTCTTCTGCCCTGGGAAAACTTTCCCTGAAATCAATAGCAATATAGCTTTAGGTCCTAAACCAGCAGGACTGCAAGATTTGGCTTCTGTCAGTGTCTTTATTTGAGCATGTGTTTTTAGGTAAAAGCTGAACAAATCACATGGGAAACAGTAGTGTTGAAATTGAAACTGGGTCACCTGTTCCTAAATTGCATCTTGCCCTGAGTCCATTAGTACAAAACCATTCTGCTCTTTTTACTGAAATTGGTAGTTTTCCTTTTTATTTTTAGTTCAGTTCTTCTAACTTCAAGGAGTTCCCTTGATCTGAGTATCTTTGCTGTTGTTTTTGCTGCATTGTCATTGCCCTCTTAGTGTGTTTCTTATCCATGAAATATTTTCCAAGGTATTTTAATATTTCCTTCTTGTCAGTTGAGTCCTGTCTCAGCACATTTAGGAATTAACCTGCCATTGCCATCACTTGACTCAAACTATTACACATATTCCTTAGTTCTCCTTTAGGTGGTCCTGGGACTAACAAGATAGTGCTCTAAACTTTATCAGTTCACATGCAAATTCTGCATCAATAAATAATAAGTATGGCAAAATATCAATAGGACAGGAACATTACTTTTGAGCTTTCTCAGTCCAGTGTGAGAAATTGGATATTTTCTGAAAGAACTCTGACTGAGTTGACACAAACTCATTCTATCTAGATTTTACATCATAGCAGGAGACTGACTCAGAGCTAAGGAGCCCTGATGAAAGTCTAGAAGCAAATTTATCTTTACCAGTAATTTACTACCTGCAGGGCTAGAGATCTCTAAGGGTATATACATGTTATACAGTTGCTGAAACAATAGCAAAACCAGCTCCTAATAGTGAGCCCCAGAAGTTCTACACTTACTCTCCAGCTGCACAAAGGCATCTTATTATAATCAAATCTTAAAGATATTTTTAAGTCATAGTGCAAAATGGTTCTGAATCACTTTCATAAATATGTTGGCTGAATTAAATCCTTCCAGCAGTTTTTTTTAACCATTCCTTGTGATTTGTATTCCACTACACGTTGTTTGTAACTCACTTATGTATCAATTTCACCATCATCTCTTATGCCTTTCTTCTTCCCAAGGAAGAATAAAATCCCTTCAATGTTTCCTGAAAAGAATACTGTTAAAATTTTCTATTTTGTGCTAATGGTGAAGTATCCACACCATATAGACTTTAAAAACTACATATTTCATGTGCATAAATAAAACACAATACAATGGCTTAACTAAATTAATTCATCTGACACCCAAACTCCATTTGCCACCTTCCAAAAAACCCCATGTCCTGGAAAATTTTCTGTGAGCCCTAGTCTGCCATAACCTTGCAATAAAAGAGAAGTCTGAATGCATATTGCAGGGAGAAAAGGGAGAGTTCAAGACAGTGGCATCAGCTCTTATTATGTGAAAAGCTGTACTCCCCACTAGAAACACTTAAAGTTAACACACCAGAATAACAAAAACTGCTTTCCTAGCCCTTGGTAGATGACATTTTGCAAGAGTCCCTAGATAGACTTCCAGATAAATATCTCACACTTGCAGAGGAATATGGGACAAAAGTCCTGGTTATGGTCTATTTATCTATAGGTTCATCGGGGGAAGAAGGGTAAATAGAGCAATAAACAGAAAAGAAACAAAAAGCATCTAAGAGAAGACCAAAGAGGGAGAAAATAGACTCTTTGAAATAGCTGCATATGTATATAAAGAACAAGGCAAACAGAAAAATACATTGTCAAATGGATTAAACCAAAATTAAAGCAATTAAACCAAGAATATTAAAGGAGTCCTGAAAGCAACAAAAGGGCTTGAGAAGAGCAGAAGGCACAAAATGAGAGAAAGGAAATGCAGCAGCAGCTGCCTGCAAGAACCAGCAATTTTTAACCTGGTGCTTGCAAGGGTCTAAGGAGCTAGCATTGGCACATTGTTTGGTCATTGTTTGAACCTTTGGGTTTGGTAAGTTTTTTGTCACTTTCAACCCCGAATTCAGACTGATTCTTTCATGCTGTCAAAGTGCAGTGGGATGGAAGATAAGCTGAAAAATGTCTCAGTGTAAATCCAAACTGTTGTGCTTTACAGGATACAGACAAGGCTGACTCTGCACCATCCCTGTTTGCCAGCAGATATTATCCCTTGACTAAACAAAATGGGAAACTATCACTGAGCTAGAGCCAAAAAGATAGATGGAACATGTAGATGTGTCTATTTGGATATATTTATGTTCATTCTTTCAAGCATGTTCTTTGTCTTATAGGGTGTAAGATAGACAGTAAGTTAACAAGGAAAGGGTCAAGTCACAGAAACAGGCATTTAAATTTTTAGCATGGTCCTTGGCATAGTTTTGACTCATGTCAATGAGTGCTTTCATAGGCAGTAGCTGAGTACAGTTTGGTGATTAACATGGGCTAGAAACCACTCCTGATGGGCCATTTGAATGAAGCCATTCTGCTTTGGCCAGGAGAAGAATTTAACTGGGGGGATGTGAACCGTGCTGAATCAGAGATGAGTTTGTGCCTTATGTTATTTACTATTCTACAGGGGTAAATCTGGAATAGCTGACCTTGCTCTCTGCACCGTGCTGCAGATATTCTGTTCTAGGACTTTCTGAGTACCAGCCAAGATATTTAAGGTCATATCCCCTAGCTCTGTTTACTATGGCTGCTTTTCTTTCCACAATTGCTGAAAATAACTACTTTTGCTCAAAAATAATCCCCCTCTCACTGACAATCACACTGCAGAGAATCTTTTAAGTGGTAAGAGGCAAATCTCAGTAGTGAGTCAGCCAATCAGTCAATCAAGAAAATAGTGAAGATTGGCCATGCAGCAATCTCATACATATATATCCCCCTGACATTGCTCATCAGTGTCAAATTCAAAATGCAGGTGCATAAATGCTCTTTGATGGCTGCACAGACAGTCATCATTGTATACTTCAACCAGTTGATAAGTATACTCAGTAGCATGAATCACTAGTCAGTTTTCCTTCTCACTAGGGGAAGTATTTTGTTTTCAGACTTTCTTTTTTTTTTCCTTTAAGACTGCTGTTTTGGGTAAAAGAATAAGAAAGATGGATGAACAGCATGGGAATTCTGGCCTCCTGGAATGACAGATCAGTTTAAATGTTCTCTTTCTTATTTCCTCTTCCTTCTTAGCCAACCCTCGTTCATGTCTTCTCCTAAGAATAATCCATTTTTAGTCATAATGGTTGACATTGTGTGCAACCATGCAAATGCTCCCTGTCTCCAATTCTAAGCTCCCTGCCTAGGCACTTAATGCAGGAGTCTTCATGAGGAGATGGTGTCAGGGTTCCACTAATCCCATGACAGATGTCATCTGCCTAGATTTCTGTAAGGCCTTCAACACAGTTCCACATGACATCCTTATCTCTAAATTGGAAAGCTATGCATTTGAAGGGTGGACTATTTGATGGATAGGAAATTGGCTGGATGAACATAGCCAGAGAGCTATGGTTAATAGCTCTATGTCTAGATGAAGACTGGTGATGAGATGATGTCCCTCAGGGCTCTATCTTGGGTCCATTGCTCTTTACTAGCTTTATCCATGACATAGGGGAATTAAGTGCACCCTCAGCAAATTTGCAGATGACACAAAGCTGAGTGGTGCAGTTCACACACCAGAAGGATGGGATGCCATCCAGAGGGACCCTAGGCAAGCTTGAGAAGTGGGCCCATAAGAACTAAATGAAATTCAACAAGACCTGGGTCCAGGCAATCCTAGATGTGAGTATAGACTAGAAGAGGAACTTTTTGAGAGCAGCCCTGCAAAGGACTTGCAGGTCATGACAGATGAAAGTCAATGAAGTCAAAATCCAGAAGAATGCAATATAACCTATCCCAAAGATGCAGCATAAATCCATAATGCACCTAGTTTCCTGAATAAATTCACAATATTGGCTGCATAAAACTATTCTGTCCCATAGGCTACATAAAGGATTTGCTGTGGCACTATACCTGACATGGTAAGTCCCTGGCTTCTTAGCTTCTGCACAGTATCATCCCAGTGTGACTAACCAGTTTCCAATTCGGACAAGTTCAGAGTCTGAGAAGAACAAGTCTGCTTATGTTAGGTGTCATAGCATTTGATTAAGTGGTGAAAGATCTTCAGTGCTGCTACTTGGACTGTATGTAAGTATAGCAACAAACAGTTGCGGACAGACAGTTAATTAAGAAAGGAAAAACCGAAACCCAGGGACTCCCTTTCTAACTGAAAACTTGACTTTCCTTTCTACTTCTCAAAAGTCCTAACAGAATAATAGAATCACTAAGTTTGGAAGAGACCTCTAAGATCATCAAGTCCAACCATCTACCTATCACTACCATGCTGCTAAACCATGGCCCTGAGTACCACATCTAGATGTTTCTTAAACACTTCCAGGGACAGTGACTCCACCACTTCCCTGGGCAGGCTAACTAGCTGCCTAACTAGGTAGCCTAAGCTTGGAATTGGATGAAAGAAGAGAGTGGGGAACTGCTTCAGTCCTGTAAATGAAGCCACAGTGTATCAGGAATGCAAGAGTTACTGAGATTGAGCAGTAGCCAAGGGAAGCTTCAGAGTAACAAGTGTAGAGACAAAGAAATGGTTCTGTTCTTTTCCAATTCACTTTTGGTTGTTGTTATTCTGTCCCCATGAGACTCCTGTTCCAACAGAAAATCATCTTCATTTGCCCAGTTGAATATAGAGCTTCCTCGGCCATCAGATATGAAGGTTCAAATCTAGAGCAGCTAAGGCACAGGGCACCTAACACTAGGCCTTCCACCTCCTAGGTAATCATGAGGACTGCACATATATTGATATTATGCCTTTCATATTAACTGTAGACATCAATAAGTCTATATTTCTGATGTCTTTAGGATTTAGATGGTTGTCAGCCTAAATCTGGAGTGCACAAGAGATGTAAGTGGAGATCAATACCTATTCTTCCAGAAAAAGCACTCCTGAGTGTTGTTATGTATCTAAAATCAGGTTCTTTAAGAAGCGACAGCTTAAATAATAAGATAAGCATTGACTTTAGGCACCTAAAGGGTTAAATAAAGTTTGAAATCCAGTGCATTGTTGTTGAGGATTTCAAGGGTTTCAAGACACTTCAATATCCAAGACAGACAATGCAAGCTTTAGCCTCACATTAACTAAGGAGAGCTATTTCCTTCACCATTTTATTTTCATGCCTTTTGCATTCTGTGAGATGCACAGGTCTCTCTCCTTCAGGAGCAGGGAAAGGTGACACTTGCTTTTCAGCACTTAGAAAAAGCTCTTGACCAGGTACTTACAGGCATTCTCCTCGAATGTGAAGGTTACTAGCTCATAGCACCTTCTTCTGACTTACAATAGAGAAGTTTTCCATTATCTAGGTAGGCACCTACAGTATCAGGCTGGTGTTACAAAATCAAAGGCCTTTGTGCTTTGAATTGGCTGCAGTGTAATTGTAGACACAGAGCCTCAAGAGGATGTTTAGTGAAGAGAGGCACAGAGCTGCCAAGCTTCTCTATCAAAAGCAACCACAGGTGAGACACAGAGATGAGGTGAAAATCCAACTGCAGCACTTCTGGTTACAAGCAGAAATATAGCTGTAGGCATTATGCCAATAAACATAGTAGGTAGGGCTTTCAAGCAGGCTACAAGTGGGCTGAGGGGTGGTTTTTGGATAGCTTTTCTGACCTGAGGTTCTTTTCCATTTAAGGTGTTTATAAAGTATTTCCATAGTCACGATCGGGCTTTGTGAAAAATTTACTTCAACTTTTGGCTCCTTTGCTGAAAGTAAAAATGACTTTCTTTTGTCATCTTGGCATACTCCAATATTTTGCTTTTCCATGAGGTACATAGTTTGTGCTAGTAATATTTTGGCTCCTTTTGTATTGGGTCTTTTGTAAAATATGGTGGTTAATTGTGTTCTCTTTATTTTAGAGCTTGCCTGAACCTAAACTCATTAATCACCTGTATGATATTACAGTGGCTGAGAGAAGAATTCTAGCCACATCCTGTAATCCTTATCTGATTGTTAATTTTCATTCAGGTCTATATTGATGAATTAATATTTGGTAAAAATAATGCCCTTCCATTAAATCTAAGTCTACTCTGACAATATTCTTGAAGAAATTCTCCAACAACAAACAAAACCAGCAAAAAGCCCTAATATCATAATCTGCATATTCTTCATCCTAAAATTAAAATGCTCTGCTTGACTTTTTCTACTTATATGGAAGGGAACTAGGGGAGAGGGGCTTTGGATATCAACATACACATATCCATATACTACCATATACATCTCAAATCAAGACACATTCACTCAGACATACAAAAGAAAAGATCCCCAAAGGACATAAGAAACCAAACCAAGCAAAATTCAAACCAAACAGAAGAACCCAGGACAGATAAAAATTATCAACTATCTGCATTCTTCTTTTAGTAACCTGCTATATTTATTTGTTAGGGGTGCTTTATAATTTATTTGGAATTATCTTACCAATTCATGTGGCAAAATGTTACTGCTTATTCCAGGTTCTTATGTTTAGAGTCTGAAAACACCACTTCTTAGGAAAGCTCTTCTTTCTGCTTATCAGTAGGAAGGATAGTGATGAAATTGTCAGGAGGGCCTTCCTTTAAGGAACAGGAATGCATTTGTGGAAAAGGCTAGGAGTCTTTAAAAAAACATTAAAATTGTTTATCAAAAAGCACATATAAATCACATTTATGAACTGTGTCTTTATGCATGCCAAGGCCCCTGAGTCTACTGAAGCTGAAATCCTTCACAAGTGTTCTGGAACTTGCTATTTCACTCAGACAGTAAATATTGTTTTGCTTGGTGCTTAATCTAGTTAAATAATAAGGGATTTTACACGCTTAGCTACCACATCCAAAACCAACTTTCTCATACAGTTGGAACACAAGCATAGGTTTTCTTAGCTGTCCTGAACTTGGTATGTGTTATATTGTCTGTGAGGGTTGGCTTGAGAAATGTCTCTTTTCCCATATTAATCTTGCCAGTGATCTGATTATATTGTATAAGCAGGATATTAAACTGAAAGAGAGACCCTACCACAAACCCTAAATTCTAACTTGCTTGGAGAAGAGTCAATGCATAATCTCCCTCTGGAAAGCTCTCTTGTTAACATCTGCTGCTTTTATTTAAAAAAAAAAAAAAAATAAATAAAAATATCAGTAGTAGTACTCCCAAACAAATGTAATAGTAGTAGTGTAGTCTGACTGTCAAAGAATATAATGGAGGTAGTTTGTTGAGAGATTTTACATCTTTTACTAGAACACCTCATATAGATGAGAAGATGACAAGCTCTAAGGCCTACAAGCCTTTCTCAAATGACAATAACACGGAATTCAGTCAGTAACAATATTCCAAATTAAGAGTTCATTAAGAAAAAAAAGAAAAAAAAAGCAGAAAGATAGAATTCCTTCAGAGGAGGTAGGGAGCAAAGCTAATGACTATATCAAAAATAGCTGTTCCTGCTGGTCATTTGCTACTGCCTTTGTCATCATTCACAAGAGAGTCTCCTGTGTCACACCTATGTACATATAATTTTCTCTTCTCCCTTCCTAGTATCAGGACCATGAAAGCACTTTTGTCCCCTAACAGCCTTGTCCAGCCTCTTCCCAACTCCTACCCGTCCCGTTGGGCCCAGGGCTCTAAGGCCATTGCCTCGATCTCTCTTGAAGTTTAGCCACAGTGTTATCTGTCTGCAGCCCTGTCTCCCAGAGGGATAGCAGACCCAGCTTCTCTATGAGACCCTCACGTATCTTATAGCTTATCTCCAGCTCTGGTTTTGGCCCTGATGGGATCCCTGAAGTGCCCCTGGCCCTACTTCATCCTCTCACCCTGTTTCCCACAAAACCTCTCCAGGCTCTGAGCCATATTTGAAAAGCTCAGCCATGGTACACTCCCCTAAAGAGCCATTTGATGCCAGTTTCTGTGTACAAACATTCACTGGTAGTCATCAACTCTACTTGCTTCAAACAAGAATTGAGGTTCCTATCATTGACATTTAGTTTATGCTAAATTAGTTTACTGGGAATAGGTATTTTCTGAACTCTTACTGATTGCAAGCTGGCCAAGGAATTGAAACCTAAACAAAAACATTCTATTGGATAGGATGTTATTGTTTTGTATAGAAAGGATTTGAGAAATAGCTGTATAACTTGACAGCTATGAAGATTCAATGACTATCTGATAACAAGCATAGATTCCAACATTGGCTTTCTCATTTGACATCTTTCATGAGAAATTACAGTTTTCATAAGGTAGATAGGAACTAGTGAAGAGACATGAAGAGTATCTAGGTGCACTGATCACTAGTAGTTAAAGTAATATACACACTTACATTGTTTGAGGCAGTCTTAATCATGTCCATAGCTTTCTATTTTTGTAAGGAACTGTTCTCTCTCTGTAATACACTTCAGATGTGTTTTGTTTCTACACTGTAGGATCATTCTTAGACCTAAAAAGACAATATACTGATTTGCTTTCAGTTATTTAGGTTTCATCATAAAATGAATGCCTTTTTGAGAGAGAAATTAATAGGAGTTTGGGCAAGGTGCTTGTTATGCCATATAAATACGGGATAAGAAACTGGGCTAATGTAACCCAGAGTGTACAAGCAAAAGACAGCAGATAAACACATGCAGGCATGGGAGAATACAGGAAAAAAGCGGATAGAGTTTCCTCACACTGTCCCCAAGGCTAGAATTATTTGTGTTCCACTCTAATAAACTGAGAACTTAACCAATGTGTTAATGTGACAGAAGGCATGCTTGTAGTATCTGCCTGCAAGAGAATGAGCTTGCAGGCACAGAAGAGATTTGCGGCATGGGAATTCTATAACGAAAAGTGATCCTGAGTGTAAGCCAGTCCTCTAGTGAATGTCTGTCTTGTGCTTTAGCAAGCCAGATGTAAAAATCAAAAATGGCAAGAAAAGATAATTTAAGGAATATTTGTCAGTTATCAGTTTTATTATTCATTAATATTAATGTTTATTACAGAAATATATAAGAATCTCTGACACAGCTTAGGTCTTCACTGTGTATTCACTGGGAGCAATCTCAGACCCACAGAATTTTCTCTCTAAAAGCAGACAGGGTAGGAGAAGAAACAGAGGGAATTTGGCTTGCCTGCAAGTATGTCAGCAGTAGAAAAGGACAGGACTGTTTTTAAAACACAACCTTTCTTTAATCCTCATTCTGTTTGGGTTCCTGATCAAGTGAAGTTCTCTCAGGTGGTGACTATGTCTTTCCTGGGTGCAGAGTATGATCATGTGCCAGTCTAGTTTTGTTTCTCTGCTATACATGGTTGTCATAAAATGAGTGTGTGCTAAATATAAATAACTGACTTTTGCACAGGACACAGTCATTCTTACTTGTAGAACATTGTTGTTGCAAACATCAATGTGTGAGAAAGGAAATGGCAATCATTGCCAAGGAGAGGAACAAATGTCTTTCAAGGAGGCCATATCAATGGTTTTAGGTTGAATTTAGGAATCAGAAGTCATTCTCTTACATGCTTTTCCAAATGCATTCTCTGCTGAGAAAGTCAAAAGTAACAGACTCTTCCAATTGCTTTTGAAACATTTGTAGCCCCAGTGCTGACTCAGCCTTGTCTTAACACCATCTGTTAGGTAGTGAGTAGAAGCATTTCTTCCAGACTTACTGACTGGATGAGATGAGTGGCCCAGCAACAGCCAGACAGTGAGTTACAAGTTTCATTTTCATGAAACCTATGCATTCAGTGGAAGGCTTTCCTCAGTCTTAACCTGTGCAGCCTGAAGGCAGAGCCTTTGTTATTTACTTTTGATTAATGCTAGCACCCACAAGACTGACTGAAGATCTAGGGCTTGTTAAGTACTATATAATTATTTTTTTCTCATACACAATAACCAAACCTCACTTTAACTGGCTTAATAACTCAAAATAACTGGTTCTGTACAGAAATGATTCATATATATCAGATATGTATTTACATATTGGGTCACCCAATTAAAAGCTTTGTCGTTCAGGCATTTTAGGGTATAATAGAATAAATTACTTCAGACATAGGGATTAAAGACCCCTATGAAGGAGGCTGGAGTGTGCAAGGCTGACTGTCAGCATACAATGTGAGGGAAAGCAGGGCTGTGCATTGAAACAGCACAAAGAATAGCACACTGCAGTTAAAACTATGCCTGTTTATTCCCTAGCACTCAGGTTAAAGGTTGTGATTGGGAAAGATCTTTTTCAGTGAATTGTTTCTTTACCAAAGAGAATATAGAGCAAAACATTATTTCAGGAGGAACTTTTGGAAGCAATACAGACAAGGTATGTGCTATATACTCAATCTAGCTGGGCAGTGAAGAAGTACATCTTCCTAAGAGACAATCTGTACAGTGTAAAACAGGTTTAGCCTTTGACTATGAGATAGTCTCTGCATACCAGAAACCATTCCTGAGTCAAGAAAGATTGAGCATGTGGGACTTGACCAGTTAAAACCAGAAATCCTATCAACTGGTTTTCTGTTTTGACTTCTATAGTTGTGAAAGTTTGAAAATAAAAGAGGTTGAAACCTTCAAAACCCACACATTTATATTACACAAACTCCACAGTTCTAAGGCCTAAAATATGTTGGACTTGGTTTTGTTTTTTGTTCTTATATAGATACAAATTGTGAGAAAATTCAGTGAAGGTCATTACTTCATTCTGATGTTGTCAGTCTGCCTTTGTGTTTTTGCCTTTTCAGAATACTCAACTAATGTTTAATCTTAATATGCTTTTGTCCCAATTGAATATCATTGTAAGATTCCAACAGCAGTATCACAAAACCACACTGATATATAGTGTTATGGGATACTTAAATGATTTCATTACATCACTTTGGACAACATTTTTTCTCTTATGAATTATCCTCTGTTAAACAGAAAGCTGTCCAAACAAAGGTTTCTAAGGAAACACTAAGTAACTGTATTTTTATATAAGAAAAGTAGCCCATTAACATAGAATAAAATGTTGAAGAAAAAAACCCACTATTGTCCATGTTATTTAAAAGAGAATTATTTAGCTAGAAGACTCTTGGTCTGCACTATGTCACAGTGCAGTTTGAAAATGACCAAAATTTAGTGCTTAAAAATCTAATTAGCAACCCTAAAGATTTGAGTGTTCTCCTTTCTCATGCCCTAGTACTGATGTACTCTCCAGATTATGTGGCTAGAAGAGTTTTTCCTCAGTATGATAGCTAGTATTCCTTTGAATTTTTCAATTCATTTTTTCCCCTCTCTTCTTACAAAGCTTGGAGGATATCCAGGCAAAATGAATTGGACAATTCTTTGTGTCCAGTTCCCATGGCAGCTGTTCTCCAAAAGATCATTTGTTCCAAAGACTCTAACTCTGCTGTAGACTAATATAAGTTATGTCAATTTTTCATTATACTCTCTTTAGAAACAAATGAAGGGCCACCTTCTTGCTATTCAACTTAGCTCTAATTTCCAAATCATTTTTTAACCCCTGCAACTTTAGTATTTCAGTTCTCTTAACTCAGCCTCCATGAGAAGGAAGAAGTGTCAGGAACATTGAAATACTGAGGCTACAACTATTTTTACCTGAGAATCACCAGGTATATTAATTTTTAACACTGGAGTAGGCCTGAAACATTTGACCATTCATAAATAACTTACCAATCCTGTTCAATCTGCATCTGCTTCAGATAAGGTTAATGTTTAAAGAGACTTAAAGCTGAGATTAGTCTGAACTCTGATTAAAAGGTATCCTTTAAATCCTTTTTATTTTACCTCAGAGAAGTATGTTGTGCATGCTCCCATATAGACCAAGCAGATAAATAAGTTTTTAAAGAAGGAACTGCGAGCAACAGTCTCTGAAAGGGTTGTACAGTGAATTATGTGACAGGATACTCTGATTAATTTGTTAAACTTTTCTTTTTTGTTGTTTAATTTACTATTGGCTGTATCTCCTGTGGTTTCTAGCTCCTCTGTTTCTCAGATCTAGTGCGTAATCATTTAGGATCTACAGAGACTATTATTCAAATGTATTTCTAGTTCAAGATAAATAGTACAAATTAAGATGCTCACATTGGAAATCTTTGTTGGAAAATTACTTGACACTGGATGTGTGTCTTTCTACAGAAGAAAGATGTTTGTTAAGAGATCAGAATGCCTACTGTTCAAAAAGTGTCAAAATATCAGACAGTAAAATCTTCTTTAAAAGAGCTCACTCTTCAAGAACATTGATTTAAAAACTACTCCTCATAGCACTTCAGATAATAATGGTTTAGTGCTTTTTTTTTTTTCCCCTCTGTTCGATAGATTTTCTGTTCATGGAGTTTCTATTTCTGGGCAAAATTTTCCAATGAGGCCTTTCAAGCATTGTGAGAAGTTTACTGGAGCAAACAGAACTATTCAGTTATGAAGACTTCTCTAATGAGTGGTTAGGTTTCTAAGTGTTATGTAAACCTTATTTTGTGAACCTAATTCCTGCTGTAGGTATGGCTCAGTATCATTAATACATTTGTGGTACAGCAGAGAGTAGAAATGAGATCTTGAAAACTGCACACTATAATCCTTAGGCTATCCATCCCCTCTTGAGAACCTTTGTTCTCATGTCATCAATGTCAATCACTAGTTACAGTATGAGGAGATGGGGGTAGGTCTCTTCAGGGTTAACAGTGAGAGAACAAGAGGAAATGGCTTCAAGTTGTACCAGTGGAGGTTGAGATTAGATATAAAGAGAAATTTCTTTACTGAAAGGGTTGTTAAGTCTTGGTCCAGACTGCCCAGGGAGGTGGTGGAGTCACTGTCCCTGGAGCAGTTTAATATGTTGAGAGATGCAGTACTTAGGGTACTTAGGCTTAGTGGTATGTTAGTGATAGGTATGGTTGGACTTGATGATCTCGGAGGTCTCTTCTAGCCCTAATGATTCTGTGAGTGATGTCAAAAGAGTTTGGGCTATATGCTAGGTTTAGTCTCTTAGCTAACCAAACAGAAATGAAAAAATGTTTAAAAAGCATTTGTAGTAGATTTTCCCACACCTGATCAAGAGACAAAACCCCAGTGTTAGAGATTTATGTAAAATCTAGAAAACACTGGGAAGCTTAGAGGAAAAATAATCCTATCTTTGCATAAAGGATGGAAAGAGGTAATGTAGACAAATAGGACCCTGCATGCCACTTATGTTCCATTATATGACTGATCACTCCTGGGGTGTTTAACTGCTTTTCCTTTGTAGATTAAACCCAACAGCCCTACCCCTTTTTCAATGTCTATCCTCAGCTTCTGTTTGATAATATATAGTGCCTTTTTTTTTTTTTCTTTGACTTGTTTGGACAAACTGTAATTTTGACACTGAGATAAGATTGGGAAGAAAGAATACTGGCACTTCAGTGCATGGTAGAAGGACCATGAGCCCCCCTCAGCTTATAATGAACAAAAGCAAAGGTATGAAATGGTTTAAGGAGTCCTTGACTAAAATGAACACAAAAGTCAGAAGTTCTCCTTCTCAGAATGATAACTGCACAGTAAAATACCTACAACAGTGATATGTTGTGAGCAGCAGAAGCAACCAAGCTCAGCTTCCTACTGATTTATATATTGTGAGCTCCAGGGTCAGGTTGTCTCTATGAAATGCAAGGATCTCACACTAGAACCTTTCTCTAACACAGTTTATTTGCTTTATCCAGGAATCTGGGTTTGTTTTGTAGAAACAAGGTCTTCAACTCTTCTGTTTGATGTGATTAAGATTACATAGAGGCTGTACAAACTAATAAGGGAGCTCATGTATATATTACTATATATTAAATAAGTCTCTTTTCCTTAGGAAACTAAGTTACAGATGAACTTTTCGCAACTTAATTATGCTAGAAGTTGAAGAATATCTTAAATGAAAATAATCATTTAAAAAATCCCTTTAAAAAAATCTCCCCATTATCCTCATTTTCTTCATAAATTAACATCAGGAACATTACAGTGGAACTTTGTCTTAACTTCACCCTGTTAGATAAACCTGTTAAAGAGGAGACTGAACCTGGGCTGCTGGCTAAATTAAAGCAGTAGGGAGAGGAATTTTCTACTACAGTTCCAGCTCCAATATTTCACACAAATTGCATCAGAATTAGCTCTCCATTTTTTCTTTCAGAACTGGGATTTCTTTAGCAAGAACAAGTAAGGAGGCTGAAATCCAGCTAGCAAACACATCTCTGAATTTTGTTCTGAAAAGGAGAAAAACACTTTCCTCTTAAAGGTGGTAGATGTAAAGCCTCTCTTGTTAGAGAATCAAAATCAGTGTGTGCAGGATGGTTGCTGTTTAACAACTATTATTTAACATGAAAATCTAATCTCACTTTAAAAACCCTGCAATTCCAGCAAGCATTTTAAGTTGTCATAGATGGAAAAGGTCAGAAAAGAATATGGTTCAAAGACTGGCATGCAACTGATATTAAGTAGAAATCTTGAACAAAATTACAGGTTTTGGAGTTCAATGTGATTGACTCACATTCACCAACATTGAATGGTGAGGCTGACAAGAATATATAGCAGAAAAAGAAGTTTTTCAATACTTAGAGGTAATAAGCAGAAGTGGGAACTGTTATTAGTAAGAAAAAAAATGAATGAGGCAAATAATGTGTAAAATTTCCATGGGCAGTTGCAGACCTCCAGTTATGCCTCCTAAGAAAGAACAGCAAATCAGTTCTATAACTTAGTGTTTAGACTTCTAGAGCTGTGGATGCCCCTAACATTCTGTGATTCTGTCATTTTGTACAGTTTTGAGTAGCTACTGTGCTTCTACTTTCAGTGCTGGTTCTGGATGCTAGTGTTAAAGGAGGAATGAAGGCACTACAGGAGTTCAAAACATATTATACAAAATCAGTGTTAAAAGTACTGATACAAATGGAGCTTTCTCAGAGGTCAATCGATTTCCTGAATAGTCACAATCAGTTTAAGTGAAACAAAAGTCTTCCCTCACTCACATCTGTCTCTTCCTGTACATTTCTACTAAATTTTTGTGGAAATACCTCCATTTTCAAATTAAGCATCTTGTATTATAGCCACTTGAATGTACCCTGATTTTTTTCTCATTTCAATTATTTCATTATTAATGAGAAATCCAGCCTATTTATATTTCTGTATGCTTCAAAATTAAAAATGACAGACCTTGCAGAACATGGAGGTATTTTCCAGGTCAGGTATTAACACTGGCATGCACATTGTTTATCTTTTCTGGCAACTGGCCTTTCCTTTTGAAACTCCAAAGTGATGTTAATTTAATAATAGTAGATAAAGTTCAATGCTGCAAAAGCATTCCTGTCCCATCAGGCTTATGCACATTTCTAAACCTGCTCATTCTTCTATATTAAAAACCAGAAATCCCTTTGGTTACAAAAGGAAATGATTCCTGGATCCTGTGATAGTGTAAAATAAGGATTAACCTCTTGCATCACTTGTATTTGAAAGTGTTGTAATTGCTATTCAGCAAAATCTGAGTTTAGAGTACTTTTTTCTATAAACTGACCTGGGTTTCAAACCTTTTTATTTAAGAAAAAAAAAAAGGAAACAGGAAATAAAATTATTTTTTAAATTGATGCTACTTTTTATATTATTAACTCAAATGTCAAGGTCTTATTTTCTAGAATGAGACAATTTGAAGAGTAATAAACAAATTAACAGAATCACTGGATCATAATGGTTGGAAGAGACCTCTAAGATCATCAAGTCCAACCATCACTACCATGCCACTAAACCTGTTCATGCCATCATTTTCCTAAGATACTTCTCCTTGCAGGTTTCTGGGAGAAGAGGGTACAGATCCACATAGTAGTAAAGGTTAACCCACAAAGAGTTTTTATCAGTGCAGAAGTTACAGGATACACTGGTTTCATACAGATTTCTTCATCTAAATCTTTAGTTCTAAATCTTATGCAAACATTTAACAAGTCACAGTAGCAGCTTTTTTGATAAATGGTTTCTGTTTATGCAGACTTTGGTAGTTTTAATGTGAAAGTTGATACCTGGCATAGTGTAATTCCTCTAATGTATAGAGAAGCTCCTAACATTTAGATCTTCCCCTCAGCAAGGCAACTCTACTACAGTACCTTATGCCTGCTTTTAAAAGTGCTTCTTTCCAAGCCTTTCCTAATTGTGTCTCCTGTTGGGCTTTGAGCTGCTCAGGGAAGTTATTTCAGGTTTTCTCGACTGTCTACTTGAATTTCCAGGAATTACTTGATAACCATTACACAATAAATGATTCTAATGCTCAAGGGTCATGTGGGAATGGAAAGGAAAGTGAGGTGAATATTACATTTGGAACAAAAATAAACAGCAAACAAAAAAAACCCAAGAGGTCAAGTGGAAAGTCTAAAACAGCTTCATATCCCAAGGAGCACTTAGGGACTTTCATTCTCAGCTTCACTCATTCACTGCCACTATGAAAGAGCCCTCTTGTAGTCCAAAAAACTGAACCAGAGCATGCCTGGACTCTCATTCCTAGAAACTCTGTTTCTCTGGGTGTTGCTTTTGGGAACAGCTAGATGAATACTTCAGCATCCACTGTAGGTGTTGGCTGTGTCAATACAGTCAGTAGCAAAATATTTATTCTTCCCTGTAAGCCTTCAAACAGTTTCTAAATTCCTTGAAATGGTTTCTGTTGATTTCAAAGTTTGCTGTGTGATAGCTTACAGATTTAATTGAGCACAGAAAAAAAAAAATAATCAGGGAATCTAAAAGTTCTCTCCTCCAAAACTCCTGTTAATACACACAGTGTTCTTTTGGTAGAGTCTTAAATCTAGATCTGAGCTAATCTCAAAGTCTTATTTTCCCAGAAATAGTAGATTTTCTTATCTACATGTTGCTGTTATGCAATATTGTTCCAACTCTTGTTGGAAAAATGAGGGGCAGCAATCAGGACACCTGCCAGAAGGAAAATAATACAAGCTGGAGCTTTCTTCAAAACTATTTTCACTTAATACATTTAAAAATCTTAGATGAAAGAAAATGTTCATGACTTTGATAACCTGTGAATATAGAATCATGTTCTGTTGCTATAGCAAGAGCTGCTAATTTTCATATCTCTTCCCCCCCCCAACTACTGAAAATAATGAGGTAGTTACTGGTAGTTTAACTGGATTTTCCAACATTGTTTAATTTGAAATTTTAGGGTATTTTTACACAAGCCTGCCCACAGTCAGTATTAAGTAGCAATTTTCCATCTGCCTAGGATGACATGTGATCCAGATGGTCCTGGTGTTTACTCTAAGGCTCTCTAAACATCTGTCTTGCAGAGAAATTAAGAGTATTCTGAACTCAAATTACTTCTGAATTCTCTGTTCTAGGAAAACATTATTTTCAGATTAGCAGCAGGCAAGCCATCCATTACTTCTTCAGGCAAGGTTATGACATAGATCTTGAGGGACAATAAAGCCTAATTACAAGGATAAAAAGCTTAGAGCCCAAGCCTATCTTTGTTGGACTGGTCTTCAAAGATAGAACATGCAAGAAAAGGCTTGGTTAGATAATGTGTGTGTTCCTGTGTCATTCCTATTAACCCCCAGGCAAATCTCTAATTGTCTAAAGCTTTATCTGTGGTTTTGATCTTCTGGAACACAACTCTGTTCTTTGAGGGTGACAGAGTCCTGGAACAGGCTTGCCCAGAATGACAATTGTGCCTGGACACAGTCTTGTGCAACCTGCTCTTTTAAGAAGGGAGTTGGACTAGATGATCTTCAGAGGTCCCTTCCAGCACCTACTGCTCTGTGACTGTGACACTCAAGGCATGGAGGTGAGCAGTGGCTGCAGTGGTGGATGGGAAGGGCTGCTCCCTCTCTTTGCATGGTGACACCATCTTGACTTTGTGTCTATCTCAACAGTGCTCCAGACCTGACCCCTCTTCCACAGCTGACGGATCCTGACCAGCACAGGGGCTGGAAAAGAGGTCTGTTGCCTGCATTGAAAGTCAAGTTTCATCATGGCAATGAGCCATTGTGGAGTGTAGATGAGTCTGGCTTCAGCGGGAGATTGTGATGAGCACAACAAGCTTAGTTTGATGTGAATCAGAACAGGCAGATGATGGTATTCAAAAAAAGCTGACATTTCATTAAATGCATGGATGTGAGGAGAGAAAACAGAATTCAGGCTCCCTGTGGAAAAGGCTGCAGTGTTGCAAATAAAAACATTACTTTCACAGCCAGAATAGTTTGCCATGAAAACCCTATACCAACACAAAATTGGATCTTATTTGTTGTAGTTTGCTACAGCTGATTAGCATGGGTAATGGGCATGTACATTGTCTAATGCTGTCTGCATCCTGGTAGTTGGATAGTTAGTTTTACCTTTTGTATAGGAGTGTTATAGGATTCTTGACAGTTACAAAGGGACTGATCTCAACACACTGAAAATCAGACCACAGGTCTGAAATAATGCTCTTATTTTAGATCTCTTGGGTGTAACAAGAGTGTGTGTCTCAGAGAAATTACAAGGGAAAGTGCTAAATTCAGCAGTCTTGAATAGGGCTCTGGACTGCCACTGCTAGCCCAGTTACTCTCATGCTGTGTGACCCTGGTGCAAGGGATTTCCTCCTCCTCCTCCTTGTTCCATTGCTAGCTCATCAGGCACTGTCTCCTACTGAGTGTTTGCATAGTGCCTAAGTAGCCCTACATTTTCTACAGTTCTTAGTGGTAGAGGTTTTATGTTATTGATAACCAATACATGACATCCATTTCTCAAAGCTAAGTTAAACTGTTCAAATGGATTTTGCTTGGCGCATTTCTATCTGTGCCTCAGTTTTCATTCTCTCTCTTGCATCTTATTATCACTTTTAAAGACCTGGAATAAAAGTTTCAGATGCCTCACCATTCCCTCCACTAGTGTGTAAACTTCAGCCAGCACTACCATCAGATGAACTGCTCCTGGAGGGTATAGTTTACAGATTTTCATGCCTAAATAAGCAAAAAGGATAGAGAGAAATAAGCTTTACATGAACCCTCTCTTCATATAAACACGTGGGGAATGGTTGTCAGCATTTAGGCCATGGAGAAAGGCTTGGTACATGAAACTACACAAAACACCATGGATTTAAATCCAAAACTTTGAATGATAGTGCTGGTAAAGAGGTCAACTGCAAAAGCTTGCACAGCAACCAAAGCCATATTTAGGTGATCGCAGTCATACATATGGTTTTGCACAGAACTTGCCATAACACTGCTAGTCTCTTGACATTCAAGTCTAATAAATATAATAAAGCTTAAACTGTAAGTAAATTGTTTCTTTTGCAGTGGCAACAGTTGCACTGCTTTAGCTACAGGCAAATTTTGGAGAAGGTATTGATGCCCTTACACTAGGAGCTGGCTTCTCACAAGACTAAATCCAATGGGGCTAGTGTTCCTATCTCAGTTCGTATCTGCTGATTACAAAACTCTGTAAACAGTCTGAAGAACAAAATATACTATTTTCAAGTTAACTACTGCAAAGAAGGAAAAGAGATGATTTTGCTGTGAAAAGGATCATGCTAAAGCTGTCAAGGGGGCAAAGAGACTGGTATTGCATAATGTACAGCAAGCACAGGCAGAGCTATCTAGAACACTAAGCAGCACATAGCAGCTACAATTACTCCAAACAGCTGGTAGTAAGTGTTAATTGCCTGAGGCTCTCTGAGACCATAGGAGTGTGCTCTGCTGCATGACCCAGTTTTGATGTAATTAAGGACAAGCTTAGGCCAAACTCTTTAACATACTTGCTGCAGATCATGAGGAAGTTTGTCTAAGCACTTATGCTTTCTGGTTGGATTTTATCATTGTGATAGATCAAACTATAAAGCCATGGATGCAGTTTGGCTTAAACCCATCCCCAGTCCTGGTAATACTCCTGTATACTTTAATTCCACAAATGTCATAGACTGGCCACCTAAATATGTCCTTATCTCTATATGTTTGAGAGATCCCTTGTGATGTCTTATGGACATAAGTGCTCTGCAGGATGAGAGCCAAAGTATTTAGGAATTTGCAGGATATAGCCCTTACAAAATAGATGTACCATATATCATAAAGTAGGTGGAAGGCTTTCAGATACAGACATAATCCCTTCTCCATAAGCCTGTAAATACAAAACAATGAAACTATAATTTTGCAGAAACAATCAGAGTCAAAAAGTAATGATAATAATTTGCAGTGTTTTCCTTGAACACAGAAACCCTGTCTCCACATAGTGTAAAAATCACTGAGCTCTTACAGAAAATTAATGTAAAAGGCTCTGGAACAAAAATCAATAGATGAACTCTTCTCTAGCATGACCAACATGCAGAACTAGTGCCTTATGAACGGGCTACAGAATTAAAGTGTCAGATATAATCCTCCTTAGGTAATCACTAGGTAGGATCATCATGAAGTATTAATTTGTTAGTCAATAAAATACATCTAGATAAGGTCAAACACCTTAGCTGTTATCTCATCAGCTATAATTGCTGTTATAACATGAGTTTGTGAACAGTATGAAACATCCTGCATTTTAGCAGAGAAAAGGCTCTGGCAAGTAACAGGCTATTTGAAAGTAACAGTAAAATAAAACAAAAAAGCAAGCAAGACCTAACTCTGACAGATGTGGTCAAAGGACTGCATGTGGAACTAGAGCCTCTTCCTTAGGCAGTTCTTTCATTCTGCTACATGTAGTGAGATGGGGGTAGGTCTCTTCTCCAGAGTTAACAGTGAGAGGACAAGAGGAAATGGATTCGAGTTACACCAGGGGAGGTTTACATTAGATATAGGGAAAAATTTCTTTACTGAAAGGGTTGTTAAGTCTTGGCCCAGGCTGCCCAGGGAGGTGGAGTCACCATCCCTAGAGGTGCTAAAGAAACATTCAGATGCAGTGCTTAGGGCCATGGTTTAGTGGTATGTTAGTGATAGGTATGGCTGGACTTGATCTTAGAGGTCTCTTCCAATCTTAATGATTCTGTGATTCTATGTGTGTAAGTTACACATTGCAAAGAGACTGGACACAATTAATTCTTGGTAGCTTAGAATCCTCCATCCTGTATGGGCTCTTTACTAGGTCATTATACTACTTTCCTGAGGTCATAACTCAGCAATAGTTATTCAAAGAGGACAACCTAGCTAGGTCACCTTGGCTAGCATCAGCAACTAAATTACCTTGCTGTGTTTTTATATCTCATGTTCATCCAGTAAGTCATGTCATGCCCAATTATTTCTCACCTTCTTTTTGTTTATCCTAACCTGAGGCCAGGGCCTAGCTTTAACACAATTTACAATGCTTTTAAGAGCAAAGTGAGTGCAAACAAAATCACAACAAATTGCAACTCTCTTGGGGTTGGTTGGAAGTACTACAGATGGCCAGACTTGACATGAAATGTGTGACATGGAATAAATTGTCTACAAAAGCTGGTAGACAATAGTGCTCAAAGAATACATCTACTCTACATCATCAGCAAGTTTTTATATTGAAGGGGTTAGACTTACCTATTAGGATAGTTTTAAGGAAAAGAAGTCATAAAGGGACTAAAAACAGGAAGTGAATGAGAGTTACTGATTCAAAGTGTAGTGTTATATATATTTTTTCTGCTTGTTGAAATGCCTTAACAAAACTAGAACATGCCCAAAGTCTTCCACTAGTTTCTCATTGTTATATCAATTTAAAGATATTAATAGTTGATGAACTGCAGTCAGCAAGCTACTGAAAAGTAGTTTTCAGCACAAGGTTATTTGCAACCATACATTCCAAGTTATACACTGTTATGGAACAATCATTCAAGGGGATTCACCTCAGAAAATCCATATATTGATTTGAAGTTTCATTGACTTCAAGAACAGGCTTGATCTTGCATGGAGCAGCAATGGGGTCCACCCAGACACAGTGGTTTGTGAACGGAATTCAGTGAACTTCCTAAGATATCAGAGGTAGAATAGCCTCTCCTTTCTGTGCATAGACCACCCACTAGGTATCAAAGTTGGCAGTGTTAGAGCATAAAGAAACATCACACAGTGTCCTGGCAACACTGACTATAACAACTTATTCATCTTAACTGGCTATTAGAGAACAAACAACAATTTAACATGGAAAATACTATTTAACTAATTTCAGGAATTTATTTCCTTTATAAAAATGTAATTTTTTAATGGGCTACACTCTGAAGATGGAAAAGTAAGGTTTCAAATTTTAATCTAGGTGACCTAATTAGTCAGGAAGTTTACACTAAGCTCATCAGCTGGAAAGTCTCCTTACCTGTTTCAGAACAATTACCATGTCTGGATTGGGTTGTGTTTCCTACATATTTCATTAATGCTGAGTTGGGAATTTTCATGGTCAGTAGAAATCAGGATCTAAATTCCTCTCTTCTACATGAGAAAGCAAATGGAGAACAGCAGCTGACCTAAGAAATTGGATTTTTATTGTAGTTAATGATCTCCCTTGGCCAGGAGAGAAGAATCAGCCTAAGTTTGACAGGGATGGATCACCTTCCTTCAGTACAAGTGGTAACAGAACTCTGACATCTCTGCAGATCCTGAGGAGAGTAGATGCAACCATGTTTGAATAGCTGAACAATTTTCTCCTGTGTTATTCTATATATCCTAGTGGACAATTATTATTTCCTGAAGGCTCAGTTCTATCATCTCTTTAGTATGCACAAGTGAATTCTAACAGAGATAGCAAAGCTTTTCCTAAAATGAAGGAATTTCTTACTATAATAAGACTCCCCCCTCAAGATTAAAAAGATTTTTTACTAATAGCAACTGACACGCTGGAAAGATCATTTCATTCTAGTCTAACACAACCCTGCAGAACTTAAAACACCAGCAGAAACACAGATTTCACCTTTCATGCTTAATTAGATATAGCCAGGGAAGACTTCTGAGCACTAAAGCTTCTTCAGCTGTTAAACTGTTAGTCTAAAATTCTACCTAAATTTCTAAGATGGTCCTCAGCATGATCTTGGCCTGAGACAAAACACTCTCCCAAGCAATATTTAGATTTGAAGGATGGATTTTCACAGGCCAAAACCCATTCCTTATAGGCAATTTCATGCAGCCTGTGAGAGAGTTTAATGCTTTGTGATAATGAACTGTGGGCTGTGTACTGCCAACTGGCTTTTGTTTCAGAGATCAGGCACAAGCCTTTCACTAATCTTGTTCCACACAGAGATCTCATTTGATTAACTAGAACTACTTGCTCTATTCCTCTACTCCTGTGAGTCTTTCCCCCCCCCCCCC
>VWZO01012029.1:327511-341872 GCA_013396975.1 Bucco capensis
ATCTCTTCTGTTCATTATTAAGACACTATAGGATATCTTCTTAGAATGAACAAGAAAAATCACAATAAAAAGAAGTCCATCGAGAGACATTAAACAAGAAGATATGACCTGGTTCAAGAATTCCCTGTGCTGCTGATTGTTAAGGGTTTGGAGGATTTATCAAAGAAATATTGCTATACTATTACCTACTTCTTGAGCTTTATCTGCATCATGTGCAATGGCTGGAGGAATTGCTCTGTACCAGCACAACTATGCTTTTGTTCTTACAAGAACAAGCAGAAAAATACCCCTGGGAGAAATATTATTATTATGGCCTAGGAATATTTATCACATGCTGGCATCATGAAGAATAGCAAAGTTTATACTCCAGTGTGTGAAAATCCATCTCGCTGATTAGCATGATTATTGTGTTTTTGTTTTGGTTTTTTTTTTCCTGCAGTAATTATCTGCCATTAATGAAAGAGGAAAGCAGGAAATGTTCATATCCTGTTGAACAATAGACTAATTTGCAAAATCTGTTAAGAAGGAGCTACAGTAATACAAGACATGACTCACAACTATGATGAGATTCAACATTGTTTGCCTTTTGACAACAGGGTTTTAGAGAACACCAAAAGATCTATCAACACACACATATACATATCAAAACAGTCATCCACTGCCAGTTTTTTTTAATATAATAAAAATCGAGCAAAATACATTTTCCTTCTGTCACTATGATGTGCAAAAGGCAAAGTAGCAAAACTATGTCTATTTCATACTGTATATCTGTGATTTAGTGCATAACAGCTTACAAGAACAGTATTGGAAAGGTAAGTAGAACTGATCTTGCTGTTTTTGAGGGGATTTTTGGTTCTGGCATTTATTGTAACAGGATTAAAACTTTTATTTTACCCCTGGTTTTAAAAATTCCTCTTTTTTTGTAGCAGTCTAACTATTAAATTCCAGATATTATTCCTATGCTCATGATTGAAATGAAGAAAATGCTTTTTCATAACTCTGAATCATAGTCCTCACTGTTTAGTTTTTCAATGATAATTGTTTGAAGCCATTCATTGTGATTATGTTTTAAACTGCAAGCTTAACTGAAATAATTTGGCTTTTCAAGATAATCTAAATGTACCTTAAATTTGATTTTAATAGTTTTCTAATCACCCTGTGCTCACACTAGGAGACATGCTTCTTGGTGTAGTATTTTTTCCACTGTTCCAGTGAACTTCATTTGCCTTTTATTTTCTTTTTACAGGAACAGTGTCAACTAGGACAAAACACATCATTTATAGAAAGAAATAAATGTTAGTCTTCTACATGCTATGTAGTTCTGCACTCTCTCTTTGGATCTATCACAGTTTGGATGTTTTCTATAATGCATAGAAAGTATTTCTCAAAAGACACTGAATTGTGCATGGAGTTCAAAACTACATTTCTTTAATCCAAATCAAGCAAATTGTGCATGTCTGATTTTAAATTTTGGTTGGTGGTGGGTTTGATCATTAACTGTAATTTTGGATAATGTCCATACAGATATTATATGTCAGATTGCATTTGGAAGATAATGTATAGAGTGAAACTCTGCAGACCTATTTTTTTTTGCCATGTTAACAACATTCTCATTACTTTTTTCACATTTCTGTCTAGACTTTTTAAAAACAAATTTCTTAGCATATAGCCAGGATATAGATATGTTTATACAAATAAGTTTCCCTGTTATCATAGATCAGTCATGCATATTCTTCAAAGACTGATAAAGAACTAGATATGTCTCTGAGCTGGCTAAGTTTGTGGCATATTGCTGACTTACAGAACTTAGACTACAAAATATATCCCCCTTCTTTCCACAGTAGGTGGATTCTCCTTGAGTATAAATCACAGGAAGCTATAGCAGAGTCATGAATTACTCATTTTCTCATCTTATAGAGCGATTTCTTTGTTCTGCTCTCTTCCTCTGTTCTGCTGATAGTACTGAAGGAAGAGAGAAAATATCTGAACTGTAGATTGACCTTAACCCAGAAATGTATATTACTGCCACATATTTTCATCCTGTTAAGGGTACCCCAGAGCAGTGGGCTCCAAATGGAGATGCCTGCACCCCAGAGAGTATGCAATCCATTGGGTTTGGGGAAGAAAATATTTAATATCACTAATAAATTAAATAAAAAAATTAAAAAGTGTTTACTTATCTTTACTTCATGCCTTTTAATTTCTAAGTGTTTTTATGTTTTATAATGTACATAATATTACAGTAGTAAATATAATGGATAAATAAATAAATATCAGTATATTGGGAGAATGTGCTCAAAAAGTTCTTACTGAACAATCAAAAGTGTTTGGAGATCACTGCCCCTGTGCAATTACAGAACTGCACCAAGTCTACAAACCAGGCAGACAGCAAGCCCTAGCTTCCTCTAGAAGCAAGACTGTAATGGTCTGCTGACATCCCACACTGGCTTATCCTACTACCTTCCTAAGGGATTTGTCCCAAACATACACCATATTGACATTTTCAGCAGCTTGGATATATAACAGATGTTTTGTCATTGCTTTTCTATCCTTACAGATGCTCTGTAGCAGCTCTTCTGTGTTACCTTATCTTACTAGGCTTTTTCTCCTTCCTTTCCACCTTGTTCTTCACGACTGTTTCTATACCCATCCAATTGTTCCTTTCTCTTTACCTTCCTCTCGTCCTGTGCATCTTCCTCTCTCTATCATATCCTTTCATTTTCACACACATATTCTGTGACTGCTTCATCAGAGAAACTCTAAGTTCATGTAAATTAAGAAATTATAAACTTCTAAAACAGGAACAAGTGTAACAAGAAAGGGAGAAAACAGCAAATACAACTTCCATGTCATTGTAACTCTCATGCTTTCCTGTTTGCAATCACTTACCTTGTCACATTTAAGTTTAGACTACAAACTCCTCAAGGAAAGCTCCATTTTTCACAGTCCGAGAATTATTACGCCATCCTATTACACTATATAAACATTCGTGCCCATTTTAAAACACAATTAATCATTTTGTATGCCACAATGTTCATCTAAAGAGTGCTTAAAGGGTTATGAATTTTATATGATATGTACTGTGCACTTCCCAAAATGGTGTTTCTTTAGAATGCCATATATTGGGTAAGTAAGGTAATTAATCATGTTATAAAATTTTAGCTCTTAGCAACATCAATCTTATGCATTTGGCACACAGAAATCTCACTGGCATCACTGCCAGAAAAAGCAGAGGGGAAAAAGGAGCAGGAAAGGGAAGGGGCTCTGCTAGGTGCTGCCCAGTCCAGCAGCCTGACAGAGCTGTGCTGGCTGCAGCTCCACTCAGCTCATCACTCCAGCCAGTAATGAGGGGAGTGAGCATCTAGGTTTAAGAGGTACAAAACCACTTCTACAACATTCATATCCACACAGCCAGACACACCAGCTAGCACAGATTGAAAACAGCACTTGGACCAACACAGGCAGCATCAGTAACCTACTTCAGTGTCCTTCTCCAGACCATCAGGAGAAAAACCTCTTGGTGGCAAAGTGTACAGGGGTACAATATAGAACCCTCCAGTAATAGGCCTAGACTCTGTCTGCCCTGGAAGTGGCCCTTGGATCCCAACCTTGCTAGCTGGACGTTGGAACCACCAAGCCTGCAGCCCTACTCCAGCTGCTGGTGCAGACCTATGGACACACACTGCGTGGAACTACTGTGGACTCTGAGTCTAGTCCATCCAGGAACTTACCTTGAGATCCCCTCACCTCCTGTTGCCTCATGCACTGACACACAAGTGCAGATAGATCCTTTGGTCAAACCCTAGACCCATAGTCAGCTCAGCAGCTGGCTTGGTCCTCCTAGTCCCTCCAGTAATCAACTGGCAGATTCATTGGTCTCTCAAGTGTCCAGGCTCCATTTCTAGCCATTCCAATTTGTGTGACCTAGGCCACTTACCCTACTTATCAGCTAGTTTGGCTTGGTATACTGACATATGTATCCACATAGTTCAGTCTCCCTGAACAGGAATGTACAGGAAGAAATGTACTGGGAAGAGAAACAAGTAAGGAAAAAAAGGCTGCAAGAATCTCGTGCTGGTTTCCTCAAGATTAAGATCCCAGTATATTCACTTGCAACTGCTTTAGACAACCGGACTGAAAGACAAAGGACAACAAGTACATTCTCCTTACTCGCACACATGAAAGAATGGAAACACTGCTTCTAGAGGACAAAAAAAGGCTACCCAAAACCAGCACAAGACAATGCTAGGAGACATGAGGAGGGCAGGACCCATTGCTTTCTGTGTCATAGCAATGAATTCTGCTTAGACCACCTGAATACAAATACCTCAGATGCCAGATGGACTACTTGGACACACAGGTTTTAGTAGGTTTGAGTATGTGGGCAAGAGAGTGTGAGGGCAAACAAATGAAAAAGGTTTTGTTTTAAAACTAAATCACCTTTTCCTGTAATGCCTTAGACTGAGCTTTGCTCCATTTATATCCCTACAGCATTGCACCATTTTATTTTCCTCTACAGGCTGGTTATCATCTTGCTTAGCCCATTGGCTGCTGTGAATCCCCATTACTGCTAGACACACCAGAAATTAGCTCAAGAACTTAAATGATTACCTTCAATTAATGACTTTCATTAGGTCCTTGACACAAATGTGTTGTGTGGTAACATGCCATGCTATCACACCTCAATCTGCTTATGAATCTGGCTGTGTTTCAGTCACTAGGAAAGATCTATTCTGGAAACCCTGCCTGGTGTTCAAAATAGAATTTGTTGGCACATTTAGTAGGCACTCATCACTATCCTATTTGACTGCTAAAAGGCTCACAGACCTTCTAAATAATCCCAAAACAAATTCTGCATTTACACAATAATGCTTATATGATGAGCTTTGAAAATTCCCCATCCAGCCAGCTGCTGTCTTTCTGCATTCACAGAAGTTACATTATTTCCTTTGTACTATTAAGTGGTAAATAAACAAGTACAGATTCTGATAGTCTCAGAAAAGCTGAATTATTACCAAATAAAGAGGAGTTTGAGCTGCGGAAGAACATCAGGAACATAATGAAATACAATTACTTTAGTGAGCAGCCAGAGTGTGTGGGTGAAGTGAGACTGTGGGAGGGGAAGGTTTGAGTCTATGTACATATTGCTATTTGCAACCACCCTTCATACACCAGGTGGTACATTCTGCTTCCCTAACAAAAACCACTTTTCTCCTCTATAAATAAGTGCAATTTTCCTCTTCCTTTTCTAGTTTATTTTGATAGGCAGGGTTGGGGTACAATGTACAGCTGTAATAACAACAGTTAAAAACATTGCAAGGAACCAGGCAAGAACTGCAGTACATAGATGACTGCTGAACTTATAGGGATGAAGCACTGAAAGGTCCCAAGGGCTGTATATCCTTTAGGGCCAGACACACACTAAGAAATGAATGACAGAGCATGCTAAACGTAGGAATTTAAATACACAAAATGCCTTAAAATAAAAAAGTAAAAGGTTCTATTTCTTTCTCCTCCTGTAGGAGTGCTTTCCTTATCATTAGAATACTACTGTATCTCTTCGACCCCTTCACTGGTTCCCACACATGGTTTTCTAGTGAATGGCATGCTTTCTGCAGAGAAGGTGCCAAGTGTATGTGGAAGCCTAGCTGTCTCAGTTGTGTCCCCTCCCAAGATCTTGTCCACCCCATCCCCTTGGTGCTGTGCCCACCTTGCAGCAGTCACAACATCACAGGTTATCTTCAACCCAAGGCACAACACTTCTGAAAACTGCTATGGGGACATTAACTCCATCTCAGCCAAACCTAATACACTAGTGTTTAGGGTGCTGTTGGAAGTGAAGCCTGAGTTAGACAAAATCAACCTAATAAAAGCTTAAGCCTTAGGTCACCTACTTCCACATCCACTTCCTTAACACTAGGAAAGCTAGTTACTCAAGTCTGGGGAAGGTGAGAGAGCTATAGCCCTTTTATTTCATATTTCCTATTGCATGCATTTGTCATTTCCCTGGTCAACATGTTTTGTACTGCAAATTCCACTCTGTACAGTGTATATAGCTATGAAAATGCAGCTTGTTTTGATCTTTTCCAAAACAAGCTTGCCTCTCCTCCTTCGGACAAATGCCCATTACCCTTTAAGAAGACAACTTCTTGTGGAAGAGATAGGCAACATTTTCACTACTACAGATCCTACAAAGAGAGTCCCTCCTACACATCCACACTTAGTATTTTAGCAAAGATTGGTTTTCCATGTTTGTTTTAAAAGACAAAGTATGTATGCACGCTTGCTACCATTAAGCCAAAGCCAAACAATACCTTTATTTCCCACTGAATCACAGCAGATTTTGTTATGTTTTATTTCCTCTGTAAAAGGAAGTCTGGAGTTCTTCTAAGTATATAATCTTATATGTTCATATTTAGCATATGCACATATATACTCCTTTTATGATATGAATAGAGGCAGAACATGACAAGTCAATGACAAAAGTCTACTGAGTTTAAGTCCAGAATTTCATCCACAGTTACAAAAAATAAAGCTACTTCCAGCCTGCAGTTCCAGAAGAGCAACCACTTTTAGCAACAAACACGGTTAAAGTAGTGTAATTTATTTGTGAGACAGAATTAAGGATTTTTGCCATCTGGAGGAAACATTCTGTTACCATGGGTTTGTTTGGAAAATTCAAATAGTGACATCCTGGATGTGTAAGCAGAACAAGATTTGTTTTGCAGAGGCAATGGCTTTACTTGAGCATTTGACAAAGCCAAATGGAGCAAGATATTCTGTTCACTGCTTAAATAATCCTGGTAGGTTGCTTCATGTACCAAAATTGGGACTAATTCAGGTTGTTTTCTTTTTAAAAGTCCTCATTTTCTCATCATAAAACTGCTGAAGGAGAGATGTGGTCATTTTCTATTTACAATCTTTTTCCTCTTTACTCTTGCCCTAATTACAGATCTCTTCTCCAAATTTTACCAGCTGCTACTCTAACAGAAGATAAATAAACCAACTTGAGAAGATACTCAGGAGGATGGACTCAGAAAACATGCATGTGATCTGGAAAAAAAATTTTCCCTGTTAGGAAATAGTGAGATTGTGTTTAGAAAAAGGTTAGAGTAGATTGATTTTTCTTATACAGCCCTTACAATAAAATCAAGAGGTGTTTGAAGGATAACTGGATGAAGTCCTGGGTTAAAATTGAATGAAATACCAGTGACCGGTTAATACAGAGCAAGTGATGATCTAAGCCTAGTAAGTCAGCCCCAAATAAGAGTTGCTTGCTGAGAAGTGAAAGAACTAGCACCAGACACTGGGTATAGGGTAAACAAACTGCTGCATGCAGAGCACTCAGCCTTCTCACACCTGAAGCCTCACCTTGTGTGAGGGTAGAGAACAGCCTCAACTTCTCTTCTCTGTCTTGTCTCAAATGCTTTAACTTCAAGTTTTTGCAGGTCACTCTACCTCTAGTTAAAAAAAAACAGGCAAGTATGTTGACCAAATGTGCCCTCTGACTATGGGAGCTGACATGGGATAAGGATTAGCAATGAGGTCTCACTACTGGGAAAGAGCTTTTCTTGGCCACAAAGAAGGCTTTGCTTGAATAATTAGTAATCTGGGAAAGCAACTAGACTGTTACTGAAATGAAGCTGGCAGGAAAAGGCTGTGAAGAGGCTGGATGTAAGAGAATGAAAGATTTGAAGGAAGTTGGTGTGACTCAAAGGAGATTACTGTAAGAAGAAAGTTGCCCAAGTAAGAGAGCATAAGAAACACTGATCTATGACTGGCCTCATCCTTCAATACCCTATACCTCAATATTCTTTTAGCTTTTGCTTTTGATTGTTTTCTTGCTTCCCTGGAACACATCCCAGTTACTAATATTTTTATATAAAAGGTGTGCACCAGAGCTGGACACATCTATCTCAGCAGCAGCCATTGGCAGTGCTATCAGCTGCTTCCTGCTACTACTCAGTATTCAGCTGTCTGTATGTAATCACTGCAAGCCAAAGTGTTACTCTGGAAGCTCACATTCAGCTGACTCTCCACTATCATCTCTGTCAGACTCATTTTTTCCTGAGTTTCATATTGGAAGCCCAGCCTACATCCTTTGCTCTCAGATGTATTATTTAGTGAGACAGAAACATATGTCTTGTGCCCAACTGAAAGATGATCTAGCTTTCTACATTAGTGACCTCTATTCTTCAGTATATTTACCACTCCCACCATCTTTGTCAACAATAAATTTCAGCAGGAATGATTTTATGTCACTGGAAAATTTCAATTACTGTACAACCAAGAATAGATCCCCATGGGACTTCAGTAAAATCAGAAGAGTAGATAGTTCTCCATTCAGAATGACATTCTATGACAGAGTTTTAGATCCATTTTAGATATGCCATGTTGGGTCTGCATCATTTCATATCATACTGATTTCTGGTTTAAAATGCAGTGAAGTGCAAGAGCAGAGCTTTCACCTTTACCAATAGAATTTATGAATTTTAATTTCATCAGATTGATAACACCTTTAATCATAAGCATAATAATCTGGTGATGTTATTAAGTGTCCCTCCTTTAAGGGCAGTGCCTTAACTAATTGGTGTTACTACATGGTAAGAACCTGGATTAACTAGAACTTAGGTCCCAGTCATTAAGGGTGCTTATTCAGCTCTGTGTAGGGATTTAGATGCCTCATTTGAGCATTTAGATGAAAATTTGCATATGCAACTACTAAATGTTATAATTCAGACAAAGCACAAGGAATTAGCTCCTCACAAGGGCTTAAACACCTAGATGCCATCTCAGACACTTGCACTGAAAATGCAAACTTCCATAATGCACCTTGTGCTGACAGCTAACTCTGGAGGGACCAAATTCCTTAGCTGTCTAAGCTTTTACCAGTAAAGATATCCTGGATGCTGAACATGTACTGCTGAGAACATGCAAATCCACCAATGGCATATTAGAAGTGAATTGTTCTTTTTTTTATGTCAGGAATATTCAGAAATTAAGTGCTTCCATTTTTAGTTCATCTCTTATTCTTGTTTTAATAGCTTTTCCAAACCTTGGCTAATAGTTCTTACCTCCCCTAGAGGCATGTGTCTCCTTTTTCCCAACAGCCCTATACTTAGAGGAGTAAGACCTATTTATCCACTGAAGTTGAAAAGGCAGTCCAAAACTCCCCTTCACAGGCCTTGCTCTCTTCAGATTGCACAATCACAAACAAAGCTTTACACTTGTCCTTTATCTAGAGTAAGGGTTCCAGGAGATGGGTGGCTGCATGGCTCCCAGAGGCTGGGACCTCTTTTTACACATAGGTGCTTGTTTGTCCCCATTCCACAAAGTTTCAGGATCTCTTTCCTGAAATGCTTGTAACAGTGGTCACCTTGGACCTTCATTTCTATTTTGTTTCTCTTGCCTCTGTGACCAGACATTTGCCATTCTGTTGAATTTATAGCCATGTCTCAGTTATTTTTCCTTAACCATAAAGGTTCAGTAGAGGTATGCAAGGATTTTGAAAAACAGTCCCATTTAAATGGAAGAAGACATGTTCAGATGCACATTATTCTATGCCACCTGAAAAATTCTGTTTAGAGCAAAGATGCTGACACAGCCTCAGCTGTAACATTCTCGGGAAGCTTCAGCATGTGCATGTGTGCCATGTCTTTTTTTTTTTAATCAGAGACTAAGACTTACAAATGAGGCTACTTAGGCAAGGCAAAATAACTCCCTCAACAATCCATAACACCACAAAACTCTATACTTTAGACTTTTAGATTGCTGTACTGCTAGATTCCAGTTTTCCATCTGGTTTCCTTGATACATGATCAATGTCCTGAGTTAGCACTTACTGTTTCACCTTTAGGGATCAATCTACCTTTTCCACATGCACAGTGTAACAATTCTCTCCATTAGCTCCTCTCCACTGGAAGTTTCCCTCTACCAGCTACAAGGCAGTGCTTGATGCTGGCTTCTCTTGGCTAACACACAGCTGCAGTATGTTTGAACTCATTTCTTTTAGCTCTCTGATCACTAGATTACTTTTTCCTGCTTTAAAACTGTTGTTACAAGGAATGGCAAGCAGTGCCTCCTGTCTCTTTGGCATTCTGATTCTTTTCTTTGAAACAGACCTTGGCTCCTATTCTCAGGATAATATGACCTTATCTTTCAAACTATTTAACTTGCTCATTTAAATAACATTACACAGTAATTCTTCAATTCAGACTAGCCCATATTGCTCTGCTCTTATTCTATTACAGAGATGAGGACTGCACTTATGAAAAAGCCAAAAGAACCTTTTACATACATTGACTTCCTGGGAAAAATATATTTAACATTTATTCTGTGCATCTTCTTCCCCTTTTCAGTCCTTTCCAGTACACTACAGAAAGCTCAGCAAACATCTTTGCTTATCATGAATGGCCAGCAGCTCCTCTGGTCTTATAAGGCTAATCACTGACAATCAAGCACACAATCACTTACATGTTCCAGCCAATAGACATAACATATAAATAAGATAGATGAAAGTATTTTTGTTTAACCTTAAATTCAACATTTTGCACAAATTGTTCCCTCCTCTCCCCAAAATATCTAGTTTAAAATAACACATTAGCATGGATATATAGAGGCATGTGCAATTAATTTTCTCAGCATTGGAATAAATGGAAAAACACAGGTTATTTTCATGTGCCAATCACTGTATAATTTAGTTGAGAACTTCAAGTAAAATAAAGATTCTATACACACATCTTCCCTCTTCTATTTAGCAAAACAGAACATGGGGACAATATCATGTTAACTGCCATTAATATCCATCTAGAATAAATAGCTCAGCAAGGCTCTAGAGAGGCTCAGTCTTCCTGCAAGGCCAATGGATATCCATTTCATCACAAAAGCAGCACCTAAAGTAAATAGCATTCTTCTTTGTTATATGAAGTCTGTTTATTTAGGGGATGTTCTTATCTCCCTTCTGGATATGTCAACTTCAAAACAGTAACTCAAAAAAGAATCTATATAGCTACTTTAAACTTTTGACACTCCAAACACATTAAATTTATCCAGCTCCAAAGGATAATCCAAACAAATATAAAGACTGCTGCCAATCCTTTCAATAAAAATAAGTGCTAAGACATAAGCATCAATAACTAAGGTAAGGATTCACAATGGAAAGATACTAGATTGTTTTGCTTTTGCTTTGCCTCTTCTTAAGACTGCAGACATGGTGTCTAGCTACACCTCTCTTAGTTTTATACATTTTTTGGTTTGCCTGGCTTTATCCAGAGAGAAGAGAGCAAACACCACTGATGTATATTAAATATCCACTCCTTCCAGAATGAGAGGAGCTTTAGTTTTAACAGGCAGCTAAGAACCCATACAAATGAGTTGTCATTTTCTTCTCAAACTCAAAAGAAAATGGACATGACTGTTGGATTTCCTGAAGTTTAACACACAAGCCAAAGAAAAAGTTAATCTGCAGGACAACAGCAAGCAGCTTAAAACTGATGGCAGATGTTCTTAGACTCCCATCATAGCAAGATTTCAGTTGAGCTAAAAGGAAAAAAAAAATCTTTAAATAAGATGCTGCTAAGAGTTTTATTTTTAATTCAAGCTTAATTGTGAAGCTTGCAGTTATATTCTAGTTCTACGCTTTGCTAAATAAAGCAGGTCTGCATGACATGAATAGAAATTTGATAATGGGCTTTTTATTATAGAACTTGCCTAATTTAGAGGTCTAGTTTAGCCAGTCACCAAACTAGATCAGCATGACGAAGGCAGCTGAACAAGAAGGCGTTTAGATGACATTTGTTAGAAGGACAAAGCAACATCTACCATTGCAAATAGCTAGGGTGAAATTCTCATCCAATATTATGAAATAAATTTAACCAAAAATTGTTCCAGTAACTTGTATTAATATATTGATTTGTACTATGTAAGATCACAGTAATAAAGTTGTTTACTTGAACCAGTTACTTGTATATACACACACTAAGCTTAAATTTCAACCAGCTACTCCTGTGTTGCCATCTCTCTGTCAAGAAGCCTTTATTCATTCTGCAAAACAAGTTTACAAATTAAAATGCTGTTACTAGGAGAGAGAAAAATATGGGAGAAAAAAGAGGATTCATAAGTTATCTTAGATCAACATAAATTGCCAATAACTCTCCCTCAGACTCTATTCAGTCAGGGCACAATACCAATTGCTAGCATTCAAACCAATTGGACCCCTTTTTTATAACTCAGGAGAATAGAGCCTCTTTAGACTGAACCCCAGATGTAATGTCAAAAACTTAAGCATTTTAATTAACAGCTGTACAATTGTAAAAACAAAAATCCATAGCTTGAGAATTCCCATCTATCCTGAAAGTCAGTTTCAATGTCATTTATCATTGCATCTGAAGTGAAACAATAGTCACTGGCAGGCTGTTATAGTCTATTTAGTTTACAAGTAGAGGCCACTTAGAAGAAGTGGAAGACTGTTTTTCCTTTGAATGACTTCTCAGATGGCACTATCTGAAGTATCATTTCTTTAGGAAACAAAACCTTCACTGAGCTTTTTATCTTCTCCACTGGAAGTAGAGTTCAGCGGTTGTATGACTTTTTTCTAAACTAAAAGTGTCAGAAACCTAGCTGTAGCATTTTTCATGCCTATTTGTTCAATTAAATCTTCCAGCATTGAGCTTACAAAGCAGAAAAAAAAAGTATTTTCTGTTAGTATAACTGATTATTTTAAAAGAAAGTATGCCTTTTCAGAACTGAGGAACTGTAGAGGAACTGAGGAAGGAACTGAGACTGTAGAAACTCTACATTAGAAGAGAAAACAGTACCAAACTAGGGCCCCTGATTTTAAGAGCTGTGTAGTAATATCCCCATAAGCCAGCTGCATAGCATCTAAATATACCTGAAACATCTTATTTCAACAGTCAGAATTGCTCAAAGCCACCTTCAGGATTATAATAAAATCACACACCCTTGAGCTAAATTATCCCTCTAGAAATAGGGAATCCAGAGGACAGCAAAAGGAATTCAAAGTAGGCACAAGAATGTGTAAAAATTTCACATTGCAGCCATTTAGGTGGGAGTTGGACTCCATATTTACCTCAATCTCTTCTGTAAAGGGTTGCCTTAAAATGACAAAATTACATAAAAATGTCATTCCAATGCTTTTAGCTTTTCTTCTGTCACGGAAGCTTCAATTTATAAATTAGGCTCTGGAATAGAGACTGAGAAACATCCCTTTAGCATAAAATTGTGTGTTTGTCAGAGGAAGAACAGAGGTGCATTCACACACAACTGACATCTCACATAATGATTCACAACTCGGAAGAAAAAAAGAAAATACAGACTATGTTTACTGATAATAGATTCATTAGGATCTCTATCCTCTTGCCAACAGGCACAGGAAAGTTTCTTTGGCTACATGTGCTGGCTACTCATACTGTTGGTGGAAGAACTGAGACATCTTTCAGTAGCATCCAAGTGAAAGGAGATCTTTGTTCTGTGTTCTAGTGAGACTGCAAACATACCGTTTGAAACTCAAAAGTGTATGCTCTAGGAAGACTTAGATGATGTTTGTTAACTGATGAGGTTCCAACAGGGGAAGTCAGAATAAATGTGTCACTGTTAAGTGTATGAGTTCCAGAGGCCCAGACATTTTTAGATTCCAAGAAATCTCAAAGTAATGCAGAATATGAAGGAAAATTATTTTTGCAAAACAGCAGATTCATTGACTGGATATTTCTGTTTGAATAAAATGTTTATATATGGAGTTTAAACTTTGCTTGCTAGGAACACAGAATATTTCCATTGTACAGCTTGCAGAAAACAACAGAGAAGGAACAATCCAGGAGGTTCCTGGAACGTGTAGGGGATAACTTCCTCACACAGCTAGTAAATGAACCGATCAGGGAAGGTGCCCTGCTGGACCTACTGTTTGTGAACAGAGAAGGTCTTGTGGAAGATGTAGCAGTTGGAGGCCATCTAGGCAACAGCGATCATGAAATTATCAAGTTCTCTATTATTGGAAATGTTAGGAAGAGTGAGAGCAAAACTGCCATTTGGGACTTCCAAAGGGCAGATTTCGATTTGTTTAGAAGGCTACTCAACAAAATCCCTTGGGATTCAGTTTTGAAAGGCATAGGAGTGCTCTTGGCTTGGATGGGCATACGCTTCGTTCGGTTAAAAACCTGGATAATGGCCGAGTCCAAAGATTTGTGGTCAATGGAGTTAAATCCAGTTAACAGCCAGTCACGAGTGGGGTCCCACAAGGCTCAGTACTGGGGCCACTCCTGTTTAACATCTTCATCAAAGATTTGGACCAGGGGATAGAGTGCACCCTTAGTAAGTTTGCAGATGACACCAAGCTGGGTGGCA
>VWZO01012029.1:342099-406566 GCA_013396975.1 Bucco capensis
TGTTCTATGATTCTATGAATATATATAGGGAAAGTATTCAGTTATTCTTTAAGGACCTATATATACACACTACCTGCATATTATTAACCTGAATATCAATATAAAAAAGAGGTTTCTTCTAACTTGCTTTCTTCTTTTATGTTGCATTGAAAAATTCTTAACAGTGTGAATGACTGAGAAAAAAAATGGGTTCAAATTTGATTTTCTACCAGTTGTAAGACATTTCAGCTCCTGGGGTGCTCACCTTGCCAAAATATCAGATGACAAGACAGAAGCATGAGTGTTAACAGTGTGTAAACGGGACTCCCAAAACTGCCCAAGAGAACATTTGACCTTGGTTTGAACATGGTAGAAAGGATGATGATAAGCAGACAGGTCAAACTAACCAGGGAATTATCAAGGGAATTCTGAAGCACTGAAGATTCAGTTCAAAAGGAAGTACAGGAAATATGAAAATTCTAATAGTGAAAAGAGAGACTTTGGAGAAGAAAGATCAGCAGCAAGGCTGGCATGACTCCACCAGTTATGACCTTGTGGCACTGGGGGGGTTTTCATGGGCCTAGCAGCATGGCTGACCACAGGCACTCTCAGCAGTGAAAACTGAAGCCCATGGCTCCCTTCACCTTCTCTGTCTTTCACAGGTAGAAGTCCTGTGGCTCTTTGTAGTTTCACTCATAGGCATAGTCAGGCCATGCCCTACAGAAAACAAGTCTGCATTTTCTACATCAACCCTTCCAGCCATGGAAATAGTAAGAAAAAGTAAATTAAGTCAACTGTCCACTCTGCCTGTAGTTAATTTGTTTCTCTAATGTAGTATATAGCACACCCCTGAGATGCAGATGAGAAGCTGACAAGTAGAAGAGTCCTTCTGCTGATAATTGTTCTATTTTATGTATCTCCCAAGCAAGAGAAACTGTTTACACCACATTTAGCAATTTAATAGTAGCATTTTGTACATGCAGTATGGGAAAAGAAAACATTGTGAGAGAATTAAAGTGACACAGACATAATTAACTTGAAGAAACAATATGATAACTTTTCCTTGTAAGGTAAATCTCTCTGAGATTGTGTACCCTCAATATTATGAATCATTTTTAATTCATAAAAACAGTTCTGCTGAAAGATTCTAGTTGACTATGAAATGATCACTGCTTTCACTACATCACACATGGTTTTTTGTTGTTATCAGTCACTTTCTACTACAACCACATAGAGGCAAGTGAGCCCAAACTCAGGAACTCATCTCCGTCTAGGAAAGTATTTAAACACAGGGAAATTAAGCTTCATTTCCCTGCTGAACAGGACTTAATCCTCACACAGTTGAACCTATAAAGGCTCAGTATAAGGGTGTATGTTTGACATGTATCTCTTTGTAAGTATGAGAGCTCTTCTAATTACTCACTGAAAATCCTAGGACAAGTGTTCCATCCCTCCTATCACTTTTGTGGCCCTCCTTTGGACCTGCTCCAACAGGTGCATGTCTTTCCTGTGCTGAGGACTCCAGAGCTGGACACAGTACTCCAGAGTGAAATAGAGGAGTAGAATCACCTCCTTTGACCTGCTGACCACCCTTCTTTCAATGCAGCCCAGGGTACAGTTGGCTTTCTGGGCTGTGAGCACATGTTACTGACTCTTGTTCAATCTTTCATCTACCAGAAAGACACCCAGAGGAATGATAACTCCCTTGGGTCAAAGTTCACTGAATTTGGCATTCCTTTAGCTCATAGTCCTAGGGAACCCTTCTGAATTACACCTTGCACACACAGTTAGGGAGCTGTGTATATATATATATATATCCTGCACCTGTACCTAGCATGACCATCCTCTGAATTTCTTAAAGGTGAAATGCAGTTCTGATATATAATTGTCCAAGTACAAGGGAAAAATGTTTCATGTGCACAAAAACACCCAGAGGAGAATCTAAAGCAAGGAACCAATTTAGTACTGTACTAATACAGTGCAATATGTTTCCTCTTACGTATCCAAAACTCATGGCCAAATGTTAGTTATAAACAACCCAATTCTTTTTATCTTTCCAAAACACTGAAAGAGAAAGAAATGGTGACAGAAGGGAAATAATGTTAATGCTATTTCTCTTGTCAGCCGATTTTTTCCTCATTCTGTTTTTATTTTATTGTTGTTCTGTTTTATATCTAAGTAATATGTAGGCTGCTGACAAAACCATTTTTCCTTGGCCTCCTTCAAAACCCTGGCAAATATATGAAACATCAGAACACTCTTTAGTTTTCATTGAGAGGAAGACTTTCAATTTCATTCACATCCAGATCCTTGTCCATTTGTTTATGAATTAGAAGTGAATAGCTCTTAACTATGGAGGCAACTGCTGCAGAAACCCCAGGGCAAAATTATGAGGCAAAATTTGCATGCTTGCATTGCTTGCTTCCAATAGTCAGCAAGATCACTGTTATTAAATTCATTAAGGGGTATTAAATCCACTAAAAGCAAGGGAATCTTGCTTCTAAACTTGCTTATAAACGTATCATTTGTGAAAGTCTTCCTTATTCAGACACTTTCTACATCATGTATTTTGACTTATTTTCTTGCACTTTAGGGAAAAAAAAAATCTTTCTCTTGAGAAACTATAAGATATCACTTATGCATTGCAAACTGTCCATCAGACAGATTTTACTTAACCTTCCTGCTTGCGTATATATATAGTGAATTTATTTGTTTTTTGTTTTTTTTTTTTACAGAGTAAGTGATAGACTCATCACATAAAATTATACCAATTAACTTACTGTATTAGAGAGGCAAAATAGATATGAAATCTATTCCAAAGAATAATACCTAGTTTTAACATCGAAGCACTCAGCTGGCCTCAGTGTGCCAAGTCTGTTTTTATGAGTCACACTGAGTGCCAACACATATTCAATAGAAATCTTGATGATGGATCTGTATCAGGGAGACTGTCATGATACAAAGGAATGCTTGTCTCAGCTTAGGCCTTCATCTGTGTAAAGATTCGATTACTAAAGGTGAGTAGGACTGTTATGATACCTTTCAAAGACCTGTATTCAGGATCATTATCCCAAAACCCATCATCCCCCCAAGTGGTTGATTATCATTGTGTCTGATTTCAGTCAAGAGGTAAAAAGAGAATTACATGCACTTATCCCTTCTAAATATTCATATTAAGTATATCTACTAATGTATGGGTTGACATGAAATAAAAGCTTCAGTAAATGAGGGTTCTTCACATTTGGAGTCTCAGTTACCCAAAATAGTGGGAAGCTTGACAGATTACTCCTCACTGATTCAAGTCAATTATAACAAATGCTGCTTGTTTACCAACTCTGTGTATAAACACAGTCATGACAGTATGGGAACTAGTCTAATATCTTGAGCCATTTTCCCTATACATATTACTTTAAATATGGTTTATTCACATTCTTCTCCACAGTCCTGCATTTTGATGGGTCAGGTTGTAGAATCATAGAATGGCTTGGGTTGGAAGGGACTTAAAGATCCTCTAGTCCCAACTCCCCTGCCGTGAACAGGGACACCACCCACTAGACCAGGCTGCCCAGGCCCTATCCAACTTGAACCTGAACCCTTCTAGGGATGACAGCTTCTCTGGGTAACCTGTTTCAGTGCCTTATCACTCCCTGAGTAAAGAATTTCTTCCTAACTTCTAATCTGTATCTCCCCTCCTCCAGTTTAAAACTGTTCCTCCTTGTCCTATCAATTCTGCTCATATAGAAAGTCTCTCATCTTTAAGCTCCCTTTAAGCATTAGAAGGCCACAATAAGATCTCACCACATCTTTACCTGTTTCAAGAACTCTAACAAATTCTTCTGCTACTAAAGGAAATCTGATTCCACTCATGTATCATATACATCCATATGGTTACAAGTCCTTTTCCTAAGGTTAGTTTGCTCACTAGACATGATAGTTGACTTGGCTACAGCTTTTCAGATAGTGCACAAAGCTCTCTAAAAATCTTTGCCATTTTAACCATCTTCCATTCATGAGGTAGTCTTAGGAAGACATGCTACAGCACAATTGATAAATCAGTTATTTCATTTTCAGTACCTTCAGAACACTTCATTCCAGCAGAAATTTGAGAAAGTTGATACTTATTAACCATCCTTTAACATCTTATACTGACATTTCAGCTCAAGATAATGCTGTGATAATCATATCCAAGAAGACAACTATACCTCTCCATGTTCTTTCACTCAACACAGATGCAGAATTTTGCATCTCCACAGAAGTTTATACCAGGAAAAGAGTGCCAGGTATACTATCAAAGTAAAATTAAAGAATAGCTGAGGAGAGTTAGCCTTGGCTAGCAGCCAGACACTCACACAGCTGCTCACTCATTCACTCCTGTTCCTCAACAGGACAAAGGCAGAAAATCAAATGGAAAACTTCATGGGTTGAGATAAAAACAGGGAGATCACATACCAGTAACAGTTATGGGCTAAACAAACTCAGCTGATGTGAAATAGTTTATCATCAATTAAAATAGATTTGGAAAGTGAGAAACAGAGACAAATTAAAGCACCATCTTCCTATCACCCATTGCTTTTTCCTAGGCTAAAGTCCACTCTTCCATTCTTCACACTTCTGTATCTCTCCTCCCCAGTCAGTACAGAGGGATGAGGAATAGGAGTTTTGAACAGTTTGTAACAGTACCTCTTTGCAGGTCACTCCTCTTCACAATTTTCCCCATTTCCAGTGTAGGGCCTCTCCACAGGCTGCAATCCTTCAAGACAGATTTCTCCACGCCGGGGTCCTCCATGGGCTGCTGTGTGCTTATTTTACAGTGACTTGTCTCTGGCAGGGGCTGCAGGCAAATCTCTGCCTGGAGTACTCCTCTCTTTCCCTTCTTCTCTGACCCCTGATAAGAGCAGGAACGTTTCTCTCTCCTCTTTTTCTCACTCATCACACCTGTGCTAGGGTCTCACCCTTTCTTAAATACATTTCCTCAGAGGTACCACCTAGTTGGTTGACAAGCTCAGCTGTGTCCTGCAGTGGCTCTATCAGTGCTGACTGGAGGCAGCTGTGTCCAGTCCCCACCTCTCCTCACAGAAGCCATCCTGCAGCCTCCTCCAGCCAGTGCCTGGGCACTGACAGCAGATACAGTGACTAAACCCTTATAAGCCACGAAGAGGCCCCTGGGAAAGAGATCAGCCAACTTGTTCCACTCAGGAAGAACTTGCTGTGACAAATGCAACCTTAGAGTGTGAAGAAACAGAGAATCCTCACAGAAATTCCAGTGATCTTGCTTAAGACATTCACTGCAAAGAGCCTTTGCTTTCATTTCTAAGCTAGTGCCTAAATGCCTTCTATTTTGACTGGACAGAGAGTTTAGAATCAGTTTCACACCAGTTGCAATATTTCCTAAGTGAATGCTGAAGATAAAACAATACTGAGAAATGCTGAGGAAACAGAATATTTAAAATCCTTCTTTCTCTCTCAGTTAAATACATGAATGACAGAAGTTCTCTAGAGATTAAATATCTAAATTTTCCCTTTTTAGACCCAGAGGAAAGACTGTGCTGGTGAGAGCTATCTAATTCCTACAAGCCAGATTCCCTTGAGCTCAGGGGACCTTGAAGTCTCCACATCTTGGGGAAAATGCTTGAATGAGTCAGCCATCTCCAAGTGTGCAATTCATCTAATTCATCAGTTGATGATGACCCAGAGCTCCACATGTGCTTTTCTCTTCCCCTTGGTGATAGCTAAGACTAGATGCAAAGTTGCACTGCCTTTCTTCTTCAGTGCTGCCAAAGAGTAAGCTTAAGTGTTACCTTGGCTCAACAGGTTGACTATTATGAATTATATTTTCAGTGCTCAGGGTACGGAGAGCTTAGATACACAACTGTGTATCAGCAAAGCTACTCATTTCCATACATAGCTGGCCACTGGTGATTGTGTAATTCATCAAGGGTCAAAAAAGTAATCTGACTGTGCTAGGAAGCTGAATCTCATTCCAGTCAGACCAGCATTGCCATCTTTCTCACTTTAGCCAGAGGACTACAAGAGCAGCTGCAAAACCACTTGATGTTCTATGCAGGTGGAAAGAATCAGCCTTAATGCAACTCCTGAAGCTGCTGGGCTGCACACTGGGGCTAAGTGCTGTAATAATCTATGTAAAGAGTATGAAGGGAAAGAGTCATGAGGGAATAAGATTACCAATGCTAAAATAATTACTTTTATGCATAAAGAAGCAAACTCTGCATGAATTGTACAGCTTTTGAGATAAACAGGCATATATGATTGTGCCAGCAGGAGTTGAAGAGAGGTGGGAGAGGTGAAATGAGAGGTTTTGACCCTCAAGGAACTGTTCCTGCAGCCCATATCAACAGAGGCATACATAGTGTGCCACAGCAGTGTAGTCTGACCCATCAAAGGAATAATTTAATCTTCAGAACTTTCAATTTCATGTCTCTTTGAACCACTTAAGTTCAATTCTTTTAATTAACATTTAAATGAGATTACAATTCCCTATTTGCATTTTGAAAGGTCATTAGGACTTTCCAGCACTAGGCAATGTCCCTTCCATATCAAAGGATTTCAGAAATCTTACATGCAGGCATTTTATACTTGCCCAGTACTGTAGAGCTGAATTTTTTTTCTCCCTTCTCCAGCTGAGGAAGGGAGTGAGAGACCAGTTTTGGTGGGCACCCAGTGTCCAGCCAGGGCCTACACACCAGTGGTCCACCTGGAAATACTTGTAATGGTTTGGCTGTCTCCTGGGCAGTGTCCACATGCCACATATTCAAACACCGCAAAGCATATGTTGAGCTACCTTTCTATTTTCCTGGTTTTTTTCCCCTTATCTGTGTACTGTGATCCCTGACACTCCTGACATGTCTTTTAATGGTGTGGGATCCCTGAGTGATGCTGTTCCCAGCATCATCTTCTGTTGTCTGCACCTCTATTCTCCTGACTGAGGGATGAAAGAAATACAATTCATTTACAAGTTTTGTCAAGAGAGAGTGTTAAATTAACTCCTAAATTTAGCTGTTTGTTCAATGGAGAGAGGAACTAAACTCTAAAGGCCATGAGCTAAGGTATAAATCTATTATAATCAGGTAGAGCCCTAATGTGGTTATTTTAGGCACAGGTAAGGAGCTACAAGATGGCAATTATGCCCAGTGCTAGACTTAGAATGGGCATTTAAGCTCCTGCATCCCAAACATTTTTAGACAGACTAGGCCAACCTTGGAGGAGCTCTATACTTTCCTTACCTCTGAGTTTGTTACAGTTCTGAGTCTAAACAGTGCCTGTCTGGTTGTCAGTTGTAACCAATCAAGACTTACAAACTTATTCTTCTAACTGAATTGAACTTCTTGTGAAGTTCTGTTTCTTTAGGAATTGAGGTATTTTAGAACATTCCTTATGCCTGGAAGTGTTGTATCTGCTGGGATCATACAGAAGGGATGATGCTACCATACCCAGTATACCAGAGTGATTCCTGGAATATCTGTACAAAAAAACCCATAGTTTTTTGGGGTTTTTTAATTATCTAAAAGACTTAGGTAGTAAACTCCATAAGACAATTTGCAATGCACACATAGTGTGAAACAAAACTTGGAACTGATTTGGGAGCAAAGTTATTTGACACTGTGACAGTATTGAAGTACTCTGTGTCTTCCTTCCTTATAAAACTAGCTCTTCACAGACTATTTCCTCAGAAAAGAACAACATAACTAGAAAAACTCTTCAGGATCTTTTCAACCTGAATCTATTGCTTTAATCAAAGTATGAGTGGGAAGCTGGCCAGTGTGACAAAGTATCAGCTTCCTGGGGAGAGTAGCCACACTTGTCATGGTGAGAATGTTTGACTGATGCTGAAAATCAAAAGCAAAAAATTATCTATGAATCACAACCCAAAAGCACTGCACAATGAATCTCTGATCCAGCAATTAGACAGCAAGCGAGCAAGTGGTGGATAAGGAGGATGCCTCTACATGGCACTTCAGGGGAAGGTTTTAAATAGAAGAATCTTGGAAAAGGCAAAGAAATATAATCAATAGAGTGATTAATGACAGTAATTTCACACAAACATCTAGGAAATTAAGGATGCTCTTTAGGAGTTTTTACAGTGACTTGTGAAGGGATGAACGAGTTCCAAACCAAATTTCACATCAATATATTGAACAGTGTGGTAGCAATGATATTGATTTCAGCTTGGAAACTTGCCAGGAAATAAATATTAATATAAAAACATCTTCAAACAATATCAGGTTTTCAAGTATTTTTTCATATTCTCTTGGATTCTGCTTCATTTTTTATTACTTATCCATTCTGGTTCTCCTGAATGATAACTTCAATATATCAGATTAAAAAGAAAAAAAAACCAAACATAATTTTATGAGAGAAAGAGGCAAGTAAGTGAAAACTTCTGTAGGTTGCATTTAACATGACACACACAGAAGTAAAAGAATACAGTTTTGCTAAGTCTTGGAAAAGCTCTTTTGCATTCTGAATGTTTGTGCAAAAGATCATCATAGTTTGTTTCCAATCCATAAGTCTCTCTCCCTTATTCCCTTTCTCTTTCCCTTTGGGAAGGGAGAAGGGCTAACAGAGAGCATCTATCAGTCCTTTAGTGGCCAGCCTAGCCTTAACCCTTGGCAGGTGATTTTGTTCACTGTTTGTAATAATTCAAACAAGTAGCATGAAAATGGTTGGCAAGCAGTGATTAAGAGTATTTGTTATTCATACTCAGTTCCATCTAATTAGTTAACTTAGTATTGATTGGAAAGATTTTTGGAGAATAGTAATTCCTGAATGCTAAATCTTGAATTTGAGCCCAAACATTAAAACAAAAATCTAATTATCTGCTACATAATTCTGTGAAAATACATCTGACAAAGGCTGAGTTCTGGCACCAAATTTGTCTTATTTAATTGGGACTGCTAGATATCTACTAATAAGTTTTCGGCCTGTAGTAGTATGTTTATCTGTGAAGTGAATGATATTAAGAAAACATGGATCAGCTTGGAAGATGTTTTAATCAATATCTTCCAGAAACAACACACTTCCATGAATTTAAGATGCCAGCTTCCCAAACTCTTCCATTCAGAACTGATGTGCTCCTGTCAGTCACCTGCAACCAGGGCCCGGCCAGGGCCTCTCTCCTCTGTGAGAACTGCCATCCCTGACTTCTGTGGCATCTCTTTATTCAGTTCTCTTCCTTTCAATCAGCTCAATAATGGATTTTTTTTTTTCATTTTTAAAGGATGAGCTACCTCTGATTCTTAGCAAGTGTAAAACACATGCACCTCTGATTTAGAATGGAAAAGACTGAGGTTTCGAGTAGCTTACATATGTGATGAGTTTGGCCTCAGGTCTTGGATATGGCTACAAGCACCACCTTCTTTTTGCCAGGACTCTGAAAGAATAGTAACTTTCAGTTTGCCTCCAGTTTGTTCCTTCCTGGTTTCCTGCATCCACACATATGCATGGGTGGAGAAAACCTTTCATCCTCTAAGAAGAATTACATGTTTGTTGTCATAAAAAGAACAGAGACCTTTGCAAATCTGAGCTGGATGGCATCTTAAACCTGTGGTCCTCTATTTTGATTTGATTTCACTAAATATATATACACTTTTTTGTTTGTTTGTTTTATTGTTCAGCTATTTCCTAATCTGGATCATTACACTCACCTTTTCTTTACATTTTACTCGTCATGCTTTTCTTGCACACAACAAAGGAGGAAATTCAGTCATCTGTTTGTCATTTTCCTAGTGGCTGTCACAGCAAGCTGGAATGAGGAACCCTTCAGAACATTACAGAAGTAGGCTCACTGTCACATATTTCAACTCCTTTCCATAAAAATTAATTTTTTTCCTACTCTATCTTGATTAGGAAAACTAACTAATGTTGCTTTTACCCTGCTCTTACCCAGATATATCCATACTACCTCTATACATTGTCATTATCCGTTAGGCATTCCTCTTCTGAGGCTAAAGTTGGCTGCAGTGTTACACAGCATCTAAAGAACAGCAGCTATAAATCTTACAGTAAAATATACCAATTAAACCACAATGTCTTTATGAAACTTTTTTCCTGTTTTCTTATTTATTGACAGATTTTTTTTTTTAATTACAACACAATGAAATGATGGTAAGTACATAAGATGCAATAGTATAAAAAGCCATTTTAACCCTTCCCTTGGTTAAGACACTTACAGCAGACAAGAACTGCCCCACCCCTATTCCCCCTTCTCAAATGAAAACAAAAAAATAAATATAAATTAATAAATATAAACCAAATCACTGCACAGCCCTTAACTCTTTGATTGCCATGGCAGGAGCCATAAGGATGATTCTAGCATGGGACTTTCTGTGGTTAAAGTTTTGCCACAGCAGTCAAAGGGTTATAGCATTGTAAACATAAGTACTTTGTTGAAAAGCTTCAGTCATGTCAATGGTCTACAGCAATGAGGTTATTATCATGACTCCTTGACCTTTAATGACACAACGTTATAAGGAATTAAAAATATAATATCTTGGTGAGCTGTTACATAGATTAATTAACCCATTTTGTTTAACAATGCACTATGAGGTCTTGATTTACTAATAAAAGACAACTTGTGTATAATAAAACACTGTTCAATGAAAAAAAAAATCAGTCTAAGCACCACAAAATTTTGCCTGATTATATCTGACAGTCATAATACACTTTAGCACCATTTAATCAGCCTTGCATTTGCACACAAACAAGCTTTGTGTTTGTCAGTAGAAGCTACCTGAAGGAATAACATATGTCAGTTATAAAAAGGTTACTGTATAGAATGCTGTGTGAGCCAACAAAAATAAAATAAAGTAACAATAATGACATGAAATTTAGTTACAGAAAGCAAATAAATGCTCCAGTTATTTTGTTCCTAACACCTAACTTAATGAGCCAAACATGGATGTGAAATGCATATGGGGCTACGCAGACAAAAAAGGAATGAAAATGAGAAATTGGTTTCACACAGAGAAATCATTACATCCACATTCTGACTTATTTGTCAGGCTTTGTAAATTAAATGAACAACTGTTGGGTCATTCAAGATGTAGAGCTTGAAAAAGAGTTGATAGCTTAACAATGTGTGAGTTTTATGGTCAAGCTATGCCTAAAACTACTTTCAGAGATGTCCTAACCACTGTACCAAAATCCCTGTCCCTGCATGAAAGGTTGATTTCCTCTTTCTAAGAGGTGGAGGACACAAGCAAATCACAGTGTGGGAAGAGTCACAACTGGAGTAGCTTCCAGCTAACATATTGGAACTAGCACAATATCTGCTGGAATTACATGGAATTGCAGGGAGGAAGAAATTGCAACAAGATGGAAAATGGAATCAGCTGCCAAAATAACACCCAACAAGCAGAAGAAATCAGGTTCTGTTAAACACCAGAGTATAGCACTTAGAGAGAAAGCAAGGGACATGTAAGAAGCATGGAAAACAATGTACCCTTCTTGTAGATACCCACATCAAACCCTGATTGACTACACACTGACAAAACCAGCTGTCCATGCTTTAACTGCTCAGAATACTAACCCCAGGACTGGCACAGAGCAGGCATCACCAGTCTCAAACAGCTTCTGACCATACAGAAATGCTTATTACATATAAAAAACCTACACAAGTAAAATACCTGCATCTTTCTCTGCAAACTGTGACTGAACCATGCAATGACTCTGCTTCCCAGACTACAGTAGCAGAGGTCAGAGAGAGCTCTTCGTAACTATGTTATTTATGATACCTCAAAATTAGGATCCATCAGAAAACAATGCATAACAGCAAAGCATTCCACCATGCATCAGTGCTAGCATAGCAGGCCAAAGCAGGAATGTAATGGGAGTTGAGGTATGTGTATGAACTGACTTGTGGTAGAGGAAGGAGTCCAGCCATAGAATTATTACCTAAATATCCATGACAGATCCAGATTATAGGTATGAGAATGCAAAGAAGAGAAAAGGCTAAAAAAGGGAACTGGAATCACTATAAAACTTTTTGAAATGCAGATTTCTAGATGGCTCTGCTCTCATAGATGCCTGTAAATGGTATGCAATGGCTGGCACAAAAAAGGATAGATCTCTGCTGTTAGATCACTGTACATGTGACCAGACAATTAGCCACAAGATACAAATAAGGAGTTCATGATGATCAGTGTTGGCTGTACCACATCATCTTCATAAAAGACTTAAAGGATGCTGCAGTGTCTGTGGAAGGCAGAGACTTTATAACCTGAAGTGGGTAACTGAAAGCTCAGTGTTGGGGGAACGGACAATGAAAAGACCTAGTGAAAGACATATATCAAGTTGCTCAAATGTTCACAGGAGTTTTTTAGAAGGTACTACCTCTTCACTGTAGACACATAAAGCTGCATTTCCTAGTGACAGACTGTAAAAATTAGTGTGTGATTAAGAGATAGACAACAAAATCATATCATCTTCTTTTCTCTGAATAGTAAACAGGTCATTCATTACTACCAAGAGCTTATAAAATTAAATATTGTCTTAACGTCACTGGCACAGTGAAAAAAGAGAATGGAGGGGAATCAGAAGTTCGATCTTATTCATCAATTTACACAAAGAAAGAGCAATAGATGATCCATTCAAAGGCTATAAATGTATTTCTATTATACCAAACACTTCAGGACTGAGACATTGTGGAGATAAAGATACATGGCTTTAACATAGACTAATAGAGGTAAAAGCTTCTTTGTCCTTCAATATTTCATCCAGTGGAGTTCTTCAAATGATAAAAACCTTTTTACCTCTAACTTCTGGAAATAAATGTCAGAACATTTCACTGTGAGAAGTTTTTGTACATAGGTTCAGGCTAATATCAGTTTGACTAAATCTCTCTTGAAAGATTTTCAATTGCAGCAGATAAGTAATGTGCTCTTTCTATATTTGTAGTCAGGTTTAGAGTAACTATACTGAGGAGCCTTTTTGCCTGACTGCTCTCTGGTGGCTTGTGGCACAAAATATGGAATTCAGTGGGCTTTTTACAGCCTAACAGGTATCCTTGATGCTGGAGGCCAATAATACTTTCAAAGCCATCACCAGCTTCCTGGTAATTTCTCTTTTATTGTCGATTAGATAGCAGTTACATGCAATTTAGTGGATTTAGTGGTCTTTGGCTCCTTCCCTTTCTGTATTTCCCTGTGAATCCTGGAAGTTATGGAAAGTTCATGACTGATTTAAGTTTCCTCTGAGAAAGATTTCAATGGGGTGTTCCTTTCAATCTGTTATTTGTCATCACTGTGATCCAAGGACTTTCACCTTGAAAGGAATGCATACTGATAGCAGAAGATAAACTGTGTATCTTGGATGACAAGATAGGAGATCATAATCCTCAATTCATCCTGCAAAATGGTTTTCAAGGAGACACAGAAAGGTAATACTGTGCATGAATCTCTGTTTAGTTTTGTTGCATGCCTAAATATGGGACTATGCATTTCAATTGAGTATTTCAGTTGTAAAACAATACTTTCTCAGCTATATATCATAATATGTCATTGTGAACACTGGCAAAAACTATTATAAACCATTATTTTACATAATGGAAGAATCTACTGTCTTTTCTTTGAGGTTGGAAAATGCTATCAAGGGAAACAAAATTTTTCACACCTTACCAACAATTTAGCACTGATTGCCTGCTGTTCCTAAGCACTGTCATCTTCCTCAAGGCAGATGATTTTAGGTACAGCCTTGTAAGCTATGAACATATGTGTAGACTGGGTGTTAAACTATGCCAACACATCAGGATGGAAATAAGGAGTAGAAACACTGTTTTCTGACCTAACACACTACTCTTTGCAAGTGGTGAACCCATCTGGTTGGCAGACTTACAGTGTCCTGTTGGCAGTGGATAAGTAATATAATACTTCACTAAAAACTCTTTAAACTCCATTGTTAAGGGCTAACCAGATCCTAGCCTTCTGTTGCTAATCTCACTTCCCAAAAAACCAGTTCCCAGAATGATGGATGGGCAAATGCATGCTCCAGGACACATGCATGGCACAGAATGAAAATGATTATTCCTTGTGTTAGTGCCAGATGGCAAAATGGAGAGAATGCTCAGTGTACATTTTACTGCAACAGCAAAAATACCAATGGACAGGGAAATGGAAAGCTTGATCAATTAAGATATGCCAATAACTTGCCAAGGAGATGAAGGTTGTAGTTATAATGCAATTTCATAGGGTAGAAATTACTACGAACTGAACGGAAAGCTTTGGTTTATGTGGTGGCTATTAGAATTATCATTTGTGGACAATGCCATTCTACAGAAGAAGAAATTCAGCTGTGTGTCTGGAAGCTTCAGGCCATCATAGATGGCTGGCATGTGTAATGAGCACTATTTATGGAGTTCTACTGAGCCAGTAGAACTTCCAAGTGTAGGAAACCATCTTTAGTATGCTAGTTTACATCTGCCTTTCTTCATTTATGTCTTGTATGATTGGACTTGATGATCTAGAGGTCTCTTCCAACCTTAATGATTCTGTGGTTCTCTGTCTTCTCTGCCTCTAAACTTTCTTTCATCTATACAGTGGGCAGACTAGAGCAGTACTTAAGGCTATCTCCTGAGGGCAAATCTGCTTTACACACATCTCTCACAGAATGTCATATCTCAAGGACATAAAGGGCAGCTGCAACTGCAAATGTGAATAAGCTGGCTATAATTTGTGGATGATATGCTAAAGATTACATATACAGGGAAAAAGACCTATTGATGATGCATGTGTTTAATGCTGTCTACCTGCTTCTTTGGAATACATTTTGATCCTAGGAACAGATGCTTTCCATTGTCACATACTGATAATTCTTCAAAATATGATCTCCTGAGTATTACTGGGCTTTTCTAGTTACATCCATCCATCAAATAATGCCTCATCACACAGAATCTATGCTGCCTAACATTAGAGGCTACTTTAGATCAAGCATCAAATAGAGCCAGTGTGCAAAAAGGGATGGTATGGTTTTGTTGCTTACCAGACACTTCCAGCACCAATGGCACTTCTTTCTCTATCAGTCTCTGACATCTCAGATGGTAAGTCACAAGAATGGCTTAGACAGATTTGACTCACACATTACATTTTTTCATGAGAGCAGTGGCAGACAAGTCATTAATCTACATGCACAAATCAGACACCAATTTTATGAGTAGATGGTTCATTTACACCTAGTTTTGTAACTGACATATGTTCAAATGGCCTTTTCTTGTGTGAACCTCTCTGTCTGCAGTCTGTGCAGTGTGAACTAAGGAGGTGCACCTAACATTACAGTACTGGTGGATCAGACACAGCCAAAGGTGTTGAATACCACTGTATTCAAGCCCAGGTTATCTGATCCTCAGCTCCCACACAATATTCCTTGATTTACAGCATAGCTGAACATCTAAGTGGCCAGTGACATTCCTTATGGCTCATAGGGCTGCAGTCATCTTTTGATGTTTCTGCAAATGGAGTCCAAAGACAGTCTTGACCACAACCAAAGATGACAGGGAGCAATTGTTCTGCAATGGCTGCTTCACACCTCCTACTGCTATGGTGCATGGCTTCCTCCTCTCTGCAAATGGTGATCAAACTTAGGCCATCTTCTGGGAAGACAGAGGAGCCAGGACAGAGCAAGCCCCTGCAGTCATCTCCTTGCTCCTCAGGCCAGGCATCTTGTGCTGTCTCCAGCTGGGGCTGCTAATGGCATGGCAGCTGGCATTTCTACTTGCTTCAAAATGCAGTGTCTGGAACATCTCCTGAATACTTTGTTATGTCTTTTTTAAGGTTTGCCCTAGCCACGGTTCAAATGCAAAAAAACTAGAATAGGAAGGAAATATTTCCATTGCTTATACTCAGACCTACTTTCTATTCTACATACTTTTTTTCTAACCAGCTAGAATTTGATTCTATATAATTTGGTACCAAAAGCTACAGTTAACTGACATTAAGATTGTGAAGTAAGATCCTCCCCAAAAAGCTGAAAATTCAAAAATTAAGCCTTATACTCTGTTCTTAACCCACAGTGAAGTACATTTCTAAGAAAGAAGTGTAAGTATGTCCCTTACATTTGAATCTATTAGCTTCTGTTATTTTCATTCACAAAACTAGCCTTAAAAAAATCTTTTTCTTTAATTATCCCCTCCCTTTGCCCCACTTTGAAAGAAGACAAAGAACCAACGTTCATAGGAAGATATAAAATATGTATCACATTTATTCAGGAGACTTGAAAGGGCTCCTTTGGAGCCATTTGAGTCTCTCCATCCCAGCCTACCAAGTAAATATACACTTACATAGGGGTTTTGTTTTATGTATATCTTGATAAAAATTATTTTTTTGTCTACAGTCAAGAATCTTTTCATAGGTTTATACATTAAAAGGCCAGAGGAAACACTGCCATCATCTACTCTGGCCTCATGCATCATACAGACCATAGTACTCTGAAGAGACATGACCCTGTATAGTCAGCTTGATAGACTTTAACTGATTACCATCATGTATATTCAGTTTTGTATTGTTCCACAGTACAGATCATTACAATAGCAATATGGAAATGTTCATTAAAAAACTTGCATGAGAAAAAGTTACAGCACATGAGCAGGAATCCAGAGAGCAGAATTGATAGTAATTTCAATTTGGTTTTAATTAATTCTCATAATTATAGGCCCTGGCCGAAAAAAACCCCAAATATCTAGAACTGTTCAAAAAGTGATATTGTCTTAGAACTTCTACTCATCTTCAGCTCAAAATGAGATCAGGCAACATCACTAGTTTACTCTGAATTTCTATCAATTGAAACTAGCTAGTATGGATTTGGGAACTGCAGTGAACACAATTGCTCCAATTGTTTTTCCTTGAAGCCAACTTTTATGACTGTATTATAACCTAGTGAAAAACAGGAATATGTAATAGAAATGCTGACACAATCTTGCTCTGCATGACATAAACATGCCAATATAATACTATCTTTCTCCTTCCCCCTGCATATAATATATATGCACTTTCAAGTAAAAGAAAATAGATTAAACAATTTCTCATGTATTCATGTATCTCTGATTTACCATATACCAAGCACTAGACTTATCACACTTACCTCTCTGCATAATTAGAGTTAAGTTCTCCAGATACAAACATTTTTTTGTTACCTTATCAAAGAACAACAGTCAACATGCTCAGCACTTCAATACTGGCAGGGAAACAGCTGCACAAAAAGTTCAAGCTGCCATGAATGATATTTCAAAGTTGAAATGAAATTTGTCAAGGGAACAAAAACCCAGATGAGATCCTGTTCTCACTTAAAGATCATACAAAATAAGATCTCCTATGGTAGAGGAAAACAGAATAAGTAGTGCTGTTAGTTTTTTTTCCCCCAGCTATCCAAGGGACAAACTTAGAACAGCAACATGAATCCCTTTGTTCTGTCTGGGGTAAGACATAAGTTAGAATAGGTTGTTGACAATAAAGATCTCTCCATGGATTAAAACACATGTGTATGTGTTTGTGTGCATTGACAAGTATCTAAACACATACACACATTTTAGTAGATGACAAACAGGCATAGAATTCCCAACTCACCCAATGAGCTGATATGCAGTAAATAGCCACATTACTGTCAATTAATCTATGTTTTCAGCATCAACTGAACTGGATACACTAAACAATGCTATGGGCTGATACTGGTGCACTTCTGCTGTATGCAGTACCTCTACAAAACATCTCCAAAATGCCATCTGCATGGAATATTTGTTGTTAAACTATCTCTTTTTTTTCTAATCTTCATTTTTTTTGTTAGCCATACATATGTATATCTGTTTATGCTCTAAGAAATAAGTTTGCAATGCTGTATAGCATGCCACATAAGTTCATAAAAGAAATCCTCAAATCAATATAAAACCATGTAACTCAACAAAAAGTCATACTATTTTTTTCATGCTATGCTCAATATAAATATAAATTCAAGGCAGTCAAGCTATCAATTACCAAAATAATAATAACCATAATATATATGTATATATACCTACACTCTCTAAAAAGTGATCCAGTTATGTGTATTAAGAAACCAGTAAGAAATTGGTTGAAGGTAGTATAAAAGTCTCATTTTATGTAAAAGCCAATGCTGGCCATTTCAAGTATTTTAATACTTTCCTATAACCTTTTCATTAATAACTAGCTACTTGTAGAAATGATAATTTTATACTGAAAATCGTATTCAAGTTAAATAAAAATTACCTTCTACTGCAGTTCATTTTTAGAGTGTGCATGTATACATAGCAAAATACCCTTCTACAGATCTATCATAAATATTTCAGTTTGTGTCAGTTCTTTTCTATCAAAACACTTCAACTTCTTTTTCTTTTCTTGAATTTTGGATAATGTGTATCAGGCCTTTTAAGAACTAAACCTCATCTTAGTTCATTTGCAACACCAGATTCCCTTCAGTTTGTGCCAGTTTGCGAGTTAAAGGTCAAAGATCAAAGACATAGGACAGTACACTTTAGAAATTCAGACAGTGAAGCTGTTCACAGAAGACAATGTTTAACTTGGTAATGACAGTCAACAGGTCAATAATCAAGTTCAAGGCAAGCTGTTCATTGTTGCAAAAGCTACTCCCCTCAAAGCCTGGCTTTCATAAAAAACCAGGTGTCTGACTTTTGGGGTGCATCATTCTGACCATCTTTAAGAAGTTCACAGCCCAGTGACTGTAAAGCCTATCACTGCAAGAAGCAGCTCCTTAAATCAATAAAGAGGTCTGTCAGTTGCTGACTTTTCTCTAGGAAAAAAATATTGATACAAACCTGCTCTGCAGGTCACATGAAAATGACAATACTGCTGTTAGCACAAATCACACAGAATGACAAAATGCTTTGGTGGTCCCTTGGCTCTGTCAGTGATACCACGTTCAGCTCAAGGCCAGAAACTGGACTAACCCTTTGAGAACTATGGTGAACATGCAAAGGGGTAGCACACCAGAGGATACTCATGCAATATCAGAGTCATCGTTTTAGGCTTTCCTTTGAAACTGTAACTCTGCCTCCACAGAGGCAAATTGAATTATCATGCAACATAGTTCAAAAGAGAAATTCAAGATGCTTAAGATAAGAGGCTTAGCTATAAAACTGTTGCCTGTTCAGAAAAATTCTTGGTAACTGATAGAAGTTATTAAAATAGGTTTGGTTCCTTTCACCAGAAAGTAGCTGGTAAATACATTGTTTTCTATTCATGTTACAAATGCTTTTCTATCAAGAAGGCAAATAATTAAAAACACTCACTTGCAGTCACAGGAAATGTGTTTTGAAAAACGGGTTTTCTTTTCAAACCTGTTATTACCCAAATACAATCCTATCATTTAATGACAACTAAGATTAACATCCACCAGACTGAAAACGGATGCAATAGTTCTCAAAGGGTTACACCACCAATGTAATACAAGCATCAAGTTTCTCTATAGCATGACTGTTGCTTTAGTTCACTGAAATCCACTTCAGAGACACACTGCTTTTTACCATGCTTTGGAATGAGTGCTCCTGACAGACCTAGGAAAGGCCTGGGGCAGTTGGCTTGGTACACCTTGGGAAAGATTATGCAGGAAAACCAACCAAAAAACTCAAACCAACCAATAAAAAGGTTCATAGTAATGAATAGAAATGAGTTTAAAACATTGAGGACGTAGCCCAGAGCAGCTGTAAAAAACACAAAATGAATGTATTAAGGCTGTTACTATATTGCAGATATTTTGGCCCCTTTTTTTTGTTGGAAAATGGCTGTCCGAACAGTCTCAAGTCCTGTGTGTCATCCGAGTCTCCCACCTGACAAAAAGGGAAGTAGGAGTATAGGACTTTATCTGTAGCAAACAGAAAGCAATCCTCTTTGGAGACAAAGCTGTTTTGGGTCTTCTCAACTTTCCTGAAAGTTCCATTGTGGGTTGTTGTGTTTTTCTAAAAAAATTTACTTTCAGCAAAAAATTTTTGCAAAGGGGAACAGGCCTTAAGGGAGAAATGTAGAAACACTAGAGATTTTTGTTTTGTTGTTCCTCTTCCTTAGTTAATCCTGATAGTTTTCTAGGGCATTGAGCGTGCAGAGGAAAGGCCTAGAATCAAATGACAAAGAAAGACAAAGGACTGAAGAAACAGCAGATACTGTGTATCATGGAAGCTTCCCAGCTGAGCAAATCACCACTCATGTGCAGGACAGGCAACCCCCTGGGTTTGAAAGATCAGCTTTGTTTCAGACTGACAGATGCCTGCTCCTAGCTAGGAAACTGCTTAACAGCTCTTGTGTTGACTCTCAAGTTACCACAAACTCCTGGGAGGGAAAGAAGGAAAACTAAAAGCCTAGATCACACCCACTCTTGCATAGAGCGTTTGCAGTACAGTATGTGGCGGGGTGTTCCTTTCCTTTTGAACTGGAACACAGTGTAAACCAAGACAAGGAGGCACAAGGCCAGGATGCAGGGAATGACGATGGCTATGGCTTTCACAGTGCTGGCTGTGTTGTCCAGTTTGATGACAATGTCAACGTCATCTTGAGGGCTGTGTCGGTCTTTATCTCGATCTGTTGGTCCATCACAACCCATAAAATCCTTGAGGATGGATCTAGGATAGCCAGGTTCCACCCTGAGCATCTGGTTATTGAATTTCCAGTACTCTTTTCCTTTGTAGAAATATGTGAAGCCTGAGGAAGAAAATTGCAATTAGTAATTTTAAAGCATCACAACCAATCTCTTCAAGATTGGAAGTCTACTGAAATTTCATTGCTGTGCTAGCCAGAAATGAGAACTAAGTCTCTTTAATGTTACATAGCCTACTGCTCTACCTCAAAAGAAGTAAACTGGATGAAATAACAGCAGCTCTGCCAAGAGAAAACAGTTGTAACCAGATTTAAGTTTTCTCCAAAGAAATCACTCAGGCACAATCCAGTGTTACTACTAAACATGGTTACATGGAAAAAAAACAACCAAACACAAAACAAATCAACAATTTGACTCCTTGCCAAAAATCTATATTACTTTATTATCCCAGTTGAAAAATGGCACTGATCTGGTAAGAAACAAACAAAACAAATCAACAATTTGACTCCTTGCCAAAAATCTATATTACTTTATTATCCCAGTTGAAAAATGGCACTGATCTGGTAAGAAACAAATAGTTCAGGATGGGTGAGCTTCCTCCTACTATTAATGAACTGAATGCTAACAGCTGGATTTTTCCTTATCTTCACTTTATAGACCTCAGCTTGAAGTACTAAAGGCCACTAAGAACACTAAAACAGATTGGGCACTATTTGTCATTTTAACAATGCTTCCTGGAAAGATCAGTAAGTGGCTATCTGGAGTTAACATCAGTAAACACCTGTTCAAACAGCACTTAGTTTCAATTATTAAAAAAAAAAAAGTTACTTGATGGTATATTTTGCAAACAAACTATAAAAAACCCTTCATTTATCTACTGCCACTTTTCAGAATATTTAGAGTATTTGGACAGTCTTCTACATGAACTACTTATGTAATTTTAACAGCCTTCCTAGCCACAAAGGGAACTTTATGGTGTAATTTTCAGTCCCACTGAGAAGTCCAAGAATGCTCTCTTTCGCTTCCCCTCCCCCAGGATGTCATGTCATGTTTTATCACCCTCCTCATTCAGAGTCAGACTATCAAAGCCATTGGGGTAAAAAAGAGAAGTGGCTTCCCTGCCTTAGCAATGAGTGCTCTGCCTCTGCAGTACCTTCAAACCTACTGAGTTTGGTACAGTAAGACAGCAGGAGACACATGGAGCTGAGCTCAGGACAGAAAACTTATTATGGGTTAAAAAACCCCCTCAAATCCATCCATTCATCCATGTATACATATTTAAAAAGTAGTAAAAGCAAGCTGAGATTGTATGCATTATGTTTGTCTGTGCATACGTGATTTTTGTGCCCATTTCCACATATACATATGTGGATTTACAAGCAGTTAGCTACTGAGTGTGATGTATGCAGAATACCATCTTGACTGACCTCTTTTCCAGTTAAACCCCAAACAAAAACATTGTCTGTGATAACATGCTGTTAACTTCAGAGAGTGCAGTTACTTCGAGGAGCTTTAGCTGAAAAGTAAAATCATTGAACAGAATTAGTTCTGTTCTAACCCAAAACAGGACACATACCATTTTCTTTGTGGACAAAGGCTCCCTGAGGAGATTCAGGGATACCTTTCCAAATTGTGATTGGTTTGGGATAACCAGGGTCCATGGATCTCATTTCTTCACTGTACCTCCAGTACCTGAAATTTTTTAAAGAGAAAAAATATAATAAAAGAAAAATGCAATATAACATAGAAGATGAGTAACTACATTTTTTTCCTGCTAACATTTGCTATATTCATTAACCACAAATGGAAATATTTGACTTCTTTTCTTTGAACATACTACCAGATCACAAAGAAATCTATTTGCTGACAGGACACCTGTTTCATGCAAGCAGAAAAAAAAACCAACTAAATCAGCATTTATCTCACTTATCATCACAGCAATTCTGATGCCAAGGACTTCTGCACAGTGACAGAGAAAGAAGCAACATATGCAAAAGAGACATTGATGTTTTAGACAACATTTTAATCATGAAAATTACAGTAGATTCAGATTATAACACTCACAGCAATCTTAATGTAGCTCTTTGTATGTATTACAGTTGCATTTCATTTCAATATGATTAAATAGGTATAGTGCAATACAAAATTCAACCTGCTTTCATGCCTTTTTGCCAGTCAGCTCTTCTCCAATATAAAGAACTTCAGCATGCAAACCTAGGAAGCCTAAACATTTAAACTTGTGATATTCTTTATATTTACAGCTAATGTTGGTAACTTCTTTGTCCTTCTGCAGCTGGCTAAATTGCTAAGCATATCTTCTGATAAGCTGGTTCTAAGAATTAATAGACTGTAGCTCTGGTATCTCTGTGTATCCTGGTATTATATTTGGGTGGGTTGCTTCATATTTTGATTGGCTCCACTAATTTAAAGCATAGCAATTTACAGCAGAGTTTTCTTGGGGACTTTATTTCCCCCCCCCCCAAATCAGTTTTATTCATGTGAAAAATTACATTAAAAGGCAGCCACTCCCCATTTCAGGACATCAGATTTCAAGTGGCTTAAGAGTTGGTAACTCACATTAAAAAACCTTTGTATTTATTTTTGTTATGCATAAATTCTTTGTATGTCCTAATTTCTTAATCTAGCCACATCTGCATCAGTTATCAGCCAAAGCAATGCTTTTTATTATGAAATGTAACATCTTGCAGAGTTCACACAGAGAAAGAAACATCTAGAAATAAACTGTGCTTTTGTTCAGTGTTATAGTACATCAATACAATTCCAACCACTCCTTGCTTATCTTTTGACTCTGTTTCTTCATCCTTAGTTTCAATTCCTCTTTCCACATTTGTCAGTTCTCTTTCTTTGTTCTTACTCTTTGCTTAGCTTAATATTCTATTTTCTAATCCCTACTTTTATCTCCCTGTTTCCCAGAAAAATATCTCCTTACTGCGTACTTACACTCATTTCCCCTTTTCTCTTCCAATCTTTGCACGGTTTTGAGCTCCTTCTTTTACTAACCTCTACATTTTTCCACTAAGCTGCATGCTGGAAATAGACAGTCCTACAGGACTATCAAAAATATACATTTTCATTAAAAAAAACCCAAATATTTGAGGCCATACCCAGTGCATACCCAAAAGTCCCAAACCTGTTGATTTTTCAGCATTGATGAAAGGGAAGGACTGCTCATGCTACTATCTCAGCAATCTGTGCTGGAATAATGAGCATGTCTACAGGGTAAGGAAAAGTCTGGTCCTGATGACCCTTGGCATGTCAGATGTTCACAAGCAGATCCCTCCAAGGATGATTGGAGCTTTACAAACCATTTACATTTTGTTACTGTGTCTCAAAGGAACGGAGAAAATAACTTAAAGTGCACTTTGTGACTTTAGAAACAAGGAACTTGAAATATGTTTGCTAAAACTTGATTTCCCAGATATGATCCTATTTAATTAATAATATTCTGAACTATTGGATGGCTAAACTTTATGAAGAAACAAACACTAATTTAAACTCTGAAGTATAGAAACTAGTTATGCCAGATAGTGATATAAACAAGGTGATCTGTCAACAAGTGCTGTTATCAGCTTGTCCTACACTACTTAGTTCTATTGAGAGGAATGAGAGAGGGCAAAATGTCTTCTGTAGTCATCTTCTGGCCTCTCTAGCATTCACACAATTATTTGTAAGAATTATCTTTAGTGTTTAAATGGCTCGTTTCAAAAATTAATAATAAAGATCCACACACGAGCTGCTTTAGCTATATGAGTAAATAATACATATATGAGAAATAATCTTTGGTATTTTGACACTGGAGTAAATTTTTGCTTCTCTTTCATTCCTACCTCCTGCCATTGAGAAGTTACATTCATTCTACAGCTTCTTCAGGAAAAGATCTCTCCCTATAGTAGACTTATACTCACTACAAAAACCAGCAGGAGAATTCAACTCTCATTTTACATTAAGAAAACTTAGTGATCTAAACAATACACATGGAGCAGCTTAGTGGTATCTGGGTTTATTCCTACTGGTGGTCAAGATCCTGCAAGAGTTCAATTATCACTGCAAGGCTCATGATTTTTCATCTTCTTCAAACATACTATTTTGCATTTATATCCTGCTGAGTTTCATTGTGCTTGTTAGCTCTGAGTAGCAACTTCTCTATCAACAGGGGTTTTTTTTGTCTGAGAGCTCTTCTTTGGTTTCTGCAATCACCACTAGTGTTTTAGGAAAGTCTTGACTCTAAGTAACTGCCTATGGAGGGAAACATAAAAGGACACTGCTGAATAAAGTCTAAAGTACAGGTCACATATGATTTCTGCTGCTCATACTTTCCTGTGACTGTGGAGGTGGAAAATAACCTTAAAATGAATATACATTTTAAAAACCATGGGAAACAAATTATTTAGGTGAATAAAGAATTTATGAATAAAGAACAGAAAAAAAAAATTGTAACATCTGAGTCATCTTCCAGTCCTGAAAGAGACTGGCACTAGTCACTTAGTATCTGTGTTTTCATTTCCCTGTCTCTAAGAATAAGAGAAAGAATATTTATTTGCTTTATAGACATGTCAAGAGAACTTAGTTTCTGAAACCCTGCAAGTTATCTGAATGCTGGATTTCACAGGTTTTCTATGTTTGTTGTGTGATGTATGACTGTGCAAATTCTGAGAGCTCAGAGTCTGTGGATAAAAAGAAGCAGGTAAGAATGTAGATAGCTACATTACTTTGGATATTTAAGTTTTATTCTGCCACAACTGTGACTTGCCCTGTTGACTTCTAAAGCATCACTTCTTCACTGGATATACAGATCATTTTGGTATGTTCCTATAAGAAATGTGAGATCTCTAAGCAGTTAATTTCATGCACAGAAAATGACCTGTTTCAGTGGCTTGACTTCTTTTGAGAAACAGAGGAAAGGATTAACACACTTAGCTGATATCTGCCAAAATTCCTTGCAGAATTCCTATACCAACCTATCTCCTTTGAAGAAGTAGGTTTTCCCAACATCTTCCCACCAAATTGCAGAATCAATGCCATGGGAAGGAATTCCACTTCCAAGCGTTATCAAATCATGAGGATAACCTGGCTGGAGAGTAGTGTCCTTGAAAACCCAGAACTTGTTACCTGTACAAAAGCAGATATATATATAGACACACATATATGTTAGTCTGCAGTACTCTAAGGGTTCATATTAATACACTCCTAAGAAATCAGACAGACTCCCAAAGGACTGTAGTTGTTCTGCCCAACACTCTGAAATGAAAAATGTGTTCTATCACTGCAGATAATGCAAAATTAAATATGCCTTACAGACACCTCACATTTCTAAAGCACCTCTCATTCAAGAAGCCCACAGAATATTTTGGTACCAACTATATAGGGATGTGAAAATAAAGTTATCTCAAGAGGCTCTGTGGTTGATAAGGTAATACATTGACAGCAATATTACACAACAGTCTTACATTTCAGGAGGAAAGAAGAGTGAATTTTACGGCAAAACGAGGTAAGAAAACATATAAACAAAATAAAAAATATAAATTCATATCCCCAGAGAGATCATATAATTTTTTTTTTTTACTCTGTACTCTCCTTCTCCTCAAAAATTTAAATTCCTTTTGAAGGATGTATAGATTACTTCTGAAATGACCACAGAATTTAAAATATAATTTTAACTCATGTTTTCTTTAGTATGGCCTAAGGAGAGTAAGTACAAGTTCTAAAGTCCAACAGGTAAAAAACCTTGTGTTTCTGAAACTAATGAGGGCTTGCCCTTAGTACCAGTGGCAGTAAGATTTAACCTTTGTTTATGAGTGATGAACCACTCAAACTCACCCAACTGACTTATTGCATCCTGCTAACAGAAAGTAGCTGTATGACTCTAGCTGGTGTTAGCACAGGGTCTACACAAACCTCACATTATGTAAACTATCTTAAACATGAATAATAGCCTAGTGCCTCCTGGACAGCAGTGCTCATTGGTTGAACCCCTACTGTTGCAGGCACTAGCTAAACACATTGTCTACATAGGGGTATGCATGCCTACAGAAGCAGCAGTTGCACCAGTCTTTTGTGGCATAGTCCTCCCTGTATCTGTTTTTGGAGAGGATGCTTCCTATGCTCTCTCTTGTAACTGGAGAGGTTACCCCACCAGCCCACAGCTCCATTTTCCCAGCTGCAGTCTGTTTTAGCTTCCTAGTCAAGCTCTTCTTCACTGAACACTGCCATGATCAGCTCACCTGGTTCATCAGCTCATGCTAAGCCTTTAGTCTAGCATAATCCCCATGACTGTGTTGTCCTCCAGACTCTTTATTAGGCTTTTCTCAACATACTGTGTCCTCTCCAATTTTGCAACTATCTTCGCCTTCTTACATTTTGGCTTTCTTGTAATTCTTCAAAATGCACTTCCCATGTGTCTTTACAGGAAAACCTTCTCTTTCAAAACCAGACAGCTATGTCTAAAAAAGGGATTAAAGACCCTCATATCCCCTCTAGAAAGAGGGAAAAAGGAAGCATCATTTGCACTTTAGTACTTGCCTGAAAGAGCTTGCTTTGAGGCCTGTCTCCTTTTTGCATTATGTCATCTAGGCCACAGGGACATTTTTTTCTCAGCTAGACTATAGGCTCAACTACGGAAGAACCATGTGTTTATTTTCTCTTCAAAGCACTACTTTCACTTGTGTTTCCAAAAAGCATTGCCATTTTTAGTGATATTAACACTGAAGGAGAAGATACTCTCTGACATCATGTAGATGTCACCCTTCTGAGGTACATCACAGAAAGGTCTAGAGAAGACCCATGAAAATATATATTGAACAGGCCTACTGGGTATTTCACTTTTGTCTATCCATTGTTATTTATGATGATAACGATATTTAAAGAGAAGGGGAAAAGTTTGAAAACAGAGTTTGCTCACAGATATCTGCAAAGAGATCCTAAGAGATAAAATCACAGCTGTTCATATTTCATATCATACTTACCTGAAGCCTTGCAGGCTGTTACACAGATTCAGGAGGTTAAAGCACTGTGCTATTTAAGTATTTCATAAGAAAATACAATACTACCTCAAAGATCTAGGATCAGGTATACTCCAGTGACACACAAAGAGCTGTTTTGCAGTTGGTTTTGTATTTTAGCTATCCCTTTAAAGGCAGCGATTTTTAATCTCCATGTTTGTACTGTAGTAATTTAAAGCATGTTTTCATTCTATCACATTTTTAATTAGGAGAGGGGATATAGTTTCAGTCCCTCCCATGCTGGGTTTCCAGAGTGAATTGTTTAGCAGCTTCTTCACAGCTGCTTGCCACTCATTTACAAGCACAGATACTACAGTTTGCACAACAGATCCATCTTCTCCCCCCTGCCAGCTGAAGGATAAAAGGGTTCAAAGAATGAGCATGTACAGAGCCATTTGAAGTACTGAAAATAAAAGAGTCACACAGATCTATGAAGCAAAGTCATGGAAAGCTGAGGTCTCTGTTGACATGCTAACCTGACATTTACCTTCACTGATCATGACAGGGGAGAGCATCTTCAGTCACTCACTGTCACTTCTCTGTGGTTTATCCATTTGCCAATTCACATGACTGGATACAGAAGGCTTCAGATGGCAATGGTAGTTTCAAATGCAACAGTAAATCATGTGGTTTGGACCTTAATAATTGGTACTTATGGTGTGAACAACAGAGAGCATCTAGTAACTGATATTGAGCCAGCTCATTTCTGTTTCAGAAGATGTCTCAAACTGACAGCTGTTGCACAGCATTGAAAGGCACATGCTGTGAGGTATGCCATTACCTTCCTCACAAGGAATACAAGTAATTGCATTTATTAGGAACAGCCCATGATCAGCCATACTCAATGACTCAAATTTAACTATTAACAAGATCGCATCAGGTCACACTAAAATAAAAAGGGTTGAGCACACAGCAGTGACAGCACCACTGAGTCAGGTTGCATATTCAGATAAACTGAAGGAGAAGGGAAGGGTAGATGTGGGAACATGAGACTTTCAGAAACTCAATTCTTCCTCATGTAATTTCTGCGTAAGAATTAAATTCTTTCTGGGTGAACAGAGAGAAGGTGAACCTGACTATTTTATGGAAGCAGTAGGGCACTGAGAGCTCTAACATATGGGGGCAAGACTTCTATTGATTCTAACTAGGAGGAATGACATTTAACATTTGCTTTGGAATACATCTTTAGTCTGCTACAGCTGTGATGATAGTTAATGGGAAGGACTGTATATAAGAAATCCAAACCTTCCATCTGGCTGAGAGTTTTCACTTTGGTTTTTTTTGGTTTGTTTGGGGTTTTTTTTGAGGAATTTTCAGGTGGTTTGTTGCTGGTTTTATTGTTTTGGGTTATTTTACTGTTCAGCTTTGTTCCTCAGCTGGAGGAAAGTGGGTGGCTGTTGATCAGAGGATTGCCAAAAAGTCAGAAAAGATGAGAAGCTTTCAAAGTCAGAACCAAATATTAGGAGGATTTAAAGCTGAAAATTAGTGCAAAAGATGTCTGATTGTGATGAGCATGAGCTCCTTTTATTCTTAACTTCTATTTATGTATGTTAAAATATATTAAAAGTGAATGCTTAAAAGCCAGTATGCTTTCATTTAGCTCAGTCTGTTTCCAATAGGAAACAGTCAATACACTTCATTAGTTGTGATTATAATGGAAATAAAGAATATAGGATAAAACTAGAATAGTTCTAGTTTCATCCTTCTCATAGATAACTAATGCTTGTTCAGAGTCCTAACCTATGTCCTTGGCAGAAATCACCACTATATTTATTTTACAAAGTGTCTTTTAAGGTCTAATTGGTGAGTTTGTTATTCTCACAGAGAATAAAGACCACATCTTTCATGAAGTCTGGCCAACCTTCAGAATGTTTCATCTCTCTGCTTTTATTCCCTTAATGTAAGATCTAAGATAATAACAAGCAGAATGGTAAGGTCACATGCTGAGAATGAAGCAAGTCACAATGTCTTCCTTTTTGCAATAATGCTTTGTTAAATATCACCACTGTAGGGAAACAATTGAGAAGGATGAACTGTGACTGCTATTATTTGAAGTCTCTCAACATCTATCTTTGACATTCTGAAAAAGAAATACTGGAAATAAAGGGTATCTGTATTGCTATGCTTCACTTAAAATATCCAATATTTGACTCCAGATATTCTTCAGCCTATTTAACTACCTAATGTCTACTGCAAAGAATTAGGCACTTTTTAGTAAGTGTAGTTCTTCCTCTGTAGAATGAGAATGCTGAACAACTATTCAGTGCTGCTGTTGTTTTCTGTTGTGGTTTTTTTTTCCTTCAGTCACCCTTGCTCTTAATTTTGCTCTTCAAAGTCAAGATTAAATGTCTTCTAACTAGTTTCACCAATTACTATTCATGTTTCCTTTTTTTCTCATTCTCTGTCTCCCACATTAAGTTCCTGTCATTTCTTTGCTCCATAATCTGACACTACAGTAAATCTCTTTTTCAAAATAAAACTGTCAAGCAGTAGGCTAAGTGCACTTGAAAGTTATGATGGTGGCACAAGTAGTATGAGTTTTACAGCAGCCTTTCTATTGCTACATTTGGTTTACCATAACATTCAACAGCACAGATGGCCTGACAATTTCATTTTTAGCACCATCAAAGTTCCCACAGGTACACAGAATAAATATTACAATTCAGATTTCCTCATTAAAAAAAAAGATAAAGGAAAGGAAGAAAAAACCTATCATTCTGGTGTCATCCTCTTATCGTTTAGCATGGACACCAACAGTGAATAATAACAAGAATGTAAATATATGGTTTTTTTATCTGTATTGCTAATAATTCTTAGCTAACAGAAAAGCAGCCATCCACCAGATTTCTGTGTACTTTTTGAGGCAAAGGAGGCATGCCAAGGATCTTAAGCCACTCCAAATGAGTGACCATCACTTTGCACTACAAACATCCTACTGAATTTTTACAATAGAAGTTAAAATGGCAAATTTAAAAACAAATCAAAACCAATAAAATCTTAAAATCAAAAAAGACAACTTGGTCCCAGTCTGGAACTTGATTCTGCTTGATTTTCTATAGACAACTAACAGATCATGCATGATCTCCTGAAGTATTCTCATGAGAGAAAAGTCTAATAGGTATCAATACACTAACAAATTTATTTGCACAAGTTAAGAATAACTACATTTCTCATAGCGAAAACAAGCTACAAAGATGTTTCAAAGGTGCATAAATAAATGTTCCATCCTGAGCTGCCATCTTATACCATTTGCATTTGGCTCACATGTTACAACATAGCTCCCATTTAAAAAAAAGTTAGCTTTTAAATACTTTTACTAATCTCTATTTCTAATACTGCAAAGAAGTGAAGAAGGCTACTGATAGCATGAATCCATCTGTACATACAAAGGGAGGAAAAAATCTGATGCTAATAAAAAGGTAATAATGATCTAAATCTGTGATCTAAATCTGTTTTACAATTTAAATCAACTGTTTCAAAGTTGATGCTTGCCATCCTGAAAGACAAGGATTGAAACAAATAAAACAGAGCCTAGATGATGGAAAATAAATGATATTTGTGGGTTTCTAAAGAGAGAAACAGGAAGTTTCGATCCAGGATGGCTCACAAGGTCTATCCTGGGTGCATATTAAAATGTCACTGGCCCGACAGAATATTCTTTATCCTGGAGTGAAGACAGTGTAGACAGGTAAGGAGAAGCAAGGTGGCAATTACCCACTGGCAATCACAGAGGAGTAAGTTAGTTGAGTCTTTTCTTCACCTTCCTCAGAGAGCAGAGATATTGCTCCACAAGTATGAAAGGAAGGGTGAAAAAACAGTAACAGGAGACCCTGTTTCACACTAGTTAAAAAGCTTCCAAAGTGAGGGAAAGAGAGCAACGGAGATGACAAGGGTGCCTGGAACATTCTTTGGAGCGTCTGCAGAAGAAGCAGTGGTTGAAGGGAGGATATTTCCACACTGACTAGCATATACCAGAGACTCAAGACTCTATACCTTAAAGGACATTGGATGTCAATGATACTTTAAGAAATATTGGAGATTTTATTTAAAACTCTGTGAGTAAATTCTGCCTTCAAGCTCCATGCTTGAAGAACTGATCAGTCTGAAAATGAAGTGATGTGGGAAATGTTTATTCTAGTCCATGCTCTGTGATGGCACTCACTCCACCTTTTCTATTTTTTCTGTGAAGAATGGACAGAAATGTTGGCTTAGGTATGTGCTTTGTGAACACATCTGTGTGCCAGACTTCAGATTAAAGCTCCTTCCAGAACTTCCTTGGCTTGACCAGTTTTAGTTTGGTAAGGCATACTACCTGGATAACATGTTCTACTTGCTCAACATCTTACCAACAACCAACTTGCCTATTTCTAGTGCCTTTGGGAGGAAGACATACACTCTTTTCCCAGGAAGAAATTTTGTAAGGGAATGGAATAAACAATGAATGGAACAAACAATTCCATAATTGTTACCTGCAATCTATTTATATAGACTTCTGCAATCATTTTCCACAAGGCAGCTGAGATCCTTGGCAAACAGGAATTTTCAAGGACTCACATAGAAAAGATCGAGCTGAACCTATAATTCTGTGGCTGTAGAAAAACATGAATTACACTGAAAGGAAAACACCACCAGGTAGAGATTGGAACTCATGAAGAGAAAGTGGCAGAGAAGCAAAAACTAGGAAAAATTGCCCAAGGAAATATGAAGACTTTTGACCTTGGCAGACAAAGGGACAGTACAAATGTGTCTGGAAAAATAATGGAAGGAACTGTGAAAAGAAAGCAGGTGGGAAAATGCCTGCAATAGAAAATCCAATTATCATATGATATCAGCTAGAAAGCAGAAAACTAGCTGGTCTGAAATCAGAGACCATAAGCTGGGGATGATGAAGAAAAAGAACACAACATCCTGACTTCTAAGAGCACAATCCTGCTGCTTCTGCTTTCTTTAATTAGGCCTGATTATTTCATTTCCCAGGTAGAAAACAGAGTAGTTCCTTCCCTCCTTCTGTTTTTTGTTACCTATAAGCTACAGACTGCTGAATCAACCTATTCCTCTAAGAGCTAACAGGAGTCAGTCAGCACTGGGTGAAGAGTTAAATACTGATAAAACATATTCTGAGGTCACTGGGAAGGAAAAAAGAAAGCAAATATAAGTCTAAGCTTGATCATTTCTGCCTGATGGTCAAGTAATGCATCCCAGCATTATCACGGTAGAGGTCTGGAATGGACAGGGTAATTCCTTTTCTCTGCATAACAATGATGAGCAAAGCAAGATCTCCAGAATAATATCTGTCCCATGGATTCAAAAATCAAGCACAGGGATGGAGATTTGGAGGTACCTGGATCCTGATTCTTGATCTTATCAACTCCCCAGAGTTTATGGCATGAGAATTCTTTTATGGCAACAGAAGGAAAAGGACATACTGTATCAAAGTCATGTAAATAGAAAACATACTATAGGGAATGTAATTCTCCTTGTGATTCAAAGAAAATATATCATTTCTCTGTAAATAAAACAAACTTCATCTTCATTGTACTGTTGTGTAGTGTTTCTTCATGTTATTAAACATTTTCCATCTAGCATTCCCAAACTGATAATGTTTCCATAGTGAAAGAAATATTATTTCCATCTCCCTGTTAATGATTCCATTTGTGAAAATGACTTCATTTTGATATAACATTTTCTACATTTTTGCAATGAGTTAACAAGTGAATCACAATATTAAATAACTGAATATTTTTTCACATATCTATGCAGTTTCTTCTTATAAGATAATAATATGGGAGAAGAAAGACATACTTAACATGCCTTTCAGTCTTTTGTTGCTAAATGGGTATTTATTTAACATATAGGTTAATTTCCCCATCTAAATTAGATGCTTGTTCAAGAACCTTAATTTTGAAGAATAGCTGATGCCTGAAGTGAAACTTTGAAAAGAGTAAGCAACAATTCAATCCATGTTTTCTGGAGTTTATGCTTCTTTAAAAATACTAAACATACAGCTATGACAAAGATATTTATTTTTCCCACCTGAAAGCCCTAGCATCACAGTTCTCATATGAAATAAGCGAAGCACAGTGAGAATGAAGCACAGATGCCACTTAAATATATAAAAAATTAAAAGAAAATGGAACTGTATTCATTTTTGCTACCTAGTGCACATTTGTCAAAAAGGATTTCATAGCACATCATCACACTGCTGTGTCTCTTCTTTATACTTCAAAGTTTTTACTGAATATGTAAGAGTAAATGATCTGATACTCGAAAGGGTAACCATAAATGAAACCTGTAGCTGCTACAATGAGAAAACATAAATCACATACTCTTCATTTGGCTACCACTTTGCAACATGATTTACACACCATTAGCACAAAAATAAGCAAAATACTTTCCAAGAAATCATCATAGCCAAAAGCATTACACAAAAATCTTACTTTTCTTCTTTTCTTACCTTTAAAGAAGACAAAATTCCCCTCACTGTTTTCATAAACTGCATCAATGCTGGGAGGTAGTCCCCTCCAGAAGTAGGTAATCTGCATGGGGTAGCCATCCATCACCCTGTTGTTTCTGACTCGCCAAAACCACTGATCCTGGAAACCAAATATATGTCTCTTACTAGGCTTGGAGGCATTTAGAGGTGTTCACTTGCTCTCTTGAAAACACTGAACAGCCTATCCCAGCAGTTCTAGAGCATGAGCTCTCCCTGTTTGCATAACCATATCACAGCCACACAGTACAAATGGGTCAGAACTAGTTTTTGCCCTGAGGTGGGAAGAAGCTATGGGATTGGTGTAGACAGCCTTCAGTAGAACATACAGCATGATGGAACCTTCTCAACATCATTCCTACAAAGGGCTCAGCTTAGATTTTGCAGACTGACTACAAGTGCTTTTAGACCAAACCGTATGCATATGTGTAAGCCTAATATAAAAGGATTACAGACAGGCTTTGAACATCAGCTAATTCTGCAAGCCATTTTTTGGTAGTTGCTGCTAACAGTAAAAGAGCTGTAAAATTACTACATCACTCTGCTAAGAACTACACTTTGATGATACTTTACTGTAGGGAAGATTTGCAATCTTTCTATGTAATAGTAAACAGAATGGTGACTATCATAGCCAGTTATAGGTGCTAAATTCAATGTCCTGGTAAATCTCTCTTAGCTTGTTGCCATTTCAAATGGCTTCTCCCTGTGGGATAGGCTATTACTTTAAGGGAGAGTTGCACTGTTGAGGAATGAGAAGTGTCCAAGCTGAGAAATGAGTATGTATGTGACACACGAGGTGGGTGTTGACAAAGATGTCATTGTTGTACCTCTTCAGTTCTTATAACAGCAGTTCCAGTTCATTCAATGTTTAGAGATGAAGGATGGGGTAAGCAAGTATTTAACTTTTTACACACATTTGCACATTTTTACAGCATTAATATAGAAAACAAAACTCCTTAAGCAATAAAGAAAGGGCTATTCTGTCAGCTATCTGTCACATGGCAGTCCAGCCTTCTTTTTCTACAGGACAAAAGAGATCTGTGCTCATATGGGAACACACACACCAGAGAGAGATTAATTCCTTGCAGGAGCAGGCTTATTGATGAATTGCAATCATCATCTTTCCAAACCTGAGATCACAGCTCCCATTATTGGGGCTTGCCAATGACTCAAGAATTTATAAACCTCCACCAAAAGTATTAGCCATACAAACAGAAACCAGCTCAATATATATAAATTGCCCCATCTTAATCATGTGCATAAGAGTCTAAAAATTGAAAGAGTTGTTTTGGGTCCTGAGAACTTTAGTATATAAAAAAAAAGTTCGAGTAGCTTATACAACCTGAAAAATATTATATTGAAAAGCTGCAGTTGTCTGAAAATACTACTACTAAATCCTCTACATTTTTTCATGTCTAGCTATTTCATTGCTAGTGTAACACAGCTGCATCATTTCATCTGACTAGATTCCTGTTTAGAGCTTGCATTGTTTTTTTATTGTAAAGTGTATTACAACATATGAGAAAGGTCAACAAAGGAATTTCTTAATATTAATTGACTAAAAGTCAGTAAAAGAATTGGCAAAAGTGGGGGAATACAACCTAGAGAAATAGGTATTTAGGAAGGTCTACATAAAGGATGTGTTCTGGATGCTGGAACAGTTTAATGTTAACCTCTGTTATTTTCCATTATAACATGTGGATAAGGCAAGAGGGCTTTGAAAAATTAAAACTAGGGTGAGTACCACCAAAGCAGACATTTGGAAGTACTTGTTCACTGGAACAGTAATAAATACTTGAAATGGATTTCCAGATAATTATTTTTAAGGCATCATCAATCCAGGAATAATTTAGGAAAGAATGATGTAATAATAAATCTCAACAGATCAAACAGTTCTTTGTCCTCCTCAGATTTCTATAAACCACCCAAAAGCCAGGCAGTATCTTAGAGATCATCTTTTAAAGTTAAAATCCAAACCAAAAGACAAACAAGTAGCAAGCTGCAGTGATTTAAAACTGCAGTCTTTGTGATATCTGTTGCTATCTTCAGTACAATGCCATATTCCAATCATGTCTCTTTTTCACTCCAAGATAGAGATAATCCTTTTCATTTTCTGAATTTGGTTGCAAAAGCACATTTTAGAAAGCAATGTTTAGCTGCAGGAAGGAACCTATCCAACTCTCCTAAAATGTCCACCAAATCAGAAGGACATTGATCAAGCTGTGTGTAAAAAATAAGCAAGATATTTAAAGGTGAACAAAAGCTGACTACTCAGAAGAATATGAAAGGACATAAGTACATACATAATCGTTTCATTGCAAATTAAATGTTCAGGCTTTCAGGCCCAGCACAGGGCCAGCAAGATCATGAAAGGAGTGGAGCATGTGCCCTAGGAGGACAGGCTGAGAGAGCTGGGTCTCTTCAGCCTGGACAAGAGGAGACTGAGAGGAGACCTCAGGAATGGTTAGAAATATGTTAAGGGTGAGTGTCAGGAGGAGAGAGCCAGGCTCTGCTCAANCCTGACTCCATCCTCCTGATACCCACCCTTCAAGCATTGATAAGTAATGCTATATTTGACTTAACTCATTTTGGTAACAACACCAATTCTGGAGAGTTGGTATTGCATTGTATGTCAAATTGCGTATTTCATATTTAATAATAGCTATTTGCAGCATAGTAGTGAGATTATTCTTATATTTTGCTCAAATTCCTTAACAAACCAATAATTTGCCCTACTATATGACAATTAAAATCTTCACAGTAATACAATTATGGCAAAGCTGGAATGTTTGATTCATGCTACATAATCACAGGAATTTATATATATATATTTTCCTTTAATACAGTAATGTCAACAGTAGTCCTCTGTAAGATTTCAGCAATAAATAATTTAAGGTACCTGACAAGAAATTAACTCAAGAGCCTTTTTGTAAACATCTGTAGTTACCTATAGCTCCAAAGATATGGATCACTCCTGTGCATCTGGAATCTTGCACTACAACAAATCATTAAATTTTATGACTATAGATATACTAAGTAAATTCAAATTGGCCATTTATTTGCAGTCCAAAAAGCAGAATCAAAATGAACAAACAAAAAATAAATCAAAACTGAACTCACAAGTGAGCAACATAGCTAAGAATCAGAAAATGGGCATTGAGTAAGGAGAGACTAAACAATTTGAGAAACACTATTATGGATAAGGAATAATGGATGAAGAAGCTATAGTCATCACTCAAATTAAGTGCTATGAAATTTGGTTTATTTAAGAGATGGGATACTTCTGAGAGGAAAAAAAAGACAATAAAGCTTTTTTAGAGAAAACAAATTGAAAAGCATTTATAGATAAATCATTCTGTACTGTCAGTAAATGCTCAAGGCATTTTTCTTTGCATGTGTAACTCAGAGATTTGATGAGGGAGTAAAAACCAGTACATTGTGTATGATCACAGCAAACCATTCCTCATGAAAGCACTTCTTTATTAACAACTTGGCAAATCCTGAATGGGAGAATATATTAGCATCAAAAAAACCCTATCTTATAATGCATCGGCTTCATATTTTATTGTTAGCTAGAATTTTCCCCTAGTCTTACAAGAAACCAGTGTTAATGTTAGAGTGATAATTGTGTCAAATTCTTCTTCATGTTTGATTCTATGAATGCTTTTAGCAAAGTTTCTAAATCAAAAAGTTGGTAACTTCACTTTTATTTGTTGTTGTTTGGTGCTGGACACCACTGATAGGTCTCTGGATCAACAACCATTGCCAGCAATAAAGCATTAATTTGCTACAACCTCTCTAGAGCTCTGCCCTTTATTTCATGCTTAATTAACTCTATCTGCATTTCCCTAATGACATGTGACACTGATTCAGAGGTCCAAGTGATACCCACTAAAACCAGAAAGACTGCCCAATGTGACAGACAGTCTAGAAAATCTACAAAGAGCTAGAAAGAAGAACAAAAATGAACCTTTTCAAGTCATTACTTTTGTAACCACTTGGAAATGAAGAGTAAGCTGACTTTAGCAGAAATTACATTTTGTGCTGGTTTTATATGGTAGGTACACAAGGCAGGAAAAGAAAAATTTAATATCTATACCTGCTAGAGAGAGAAGTTTTACCATGGCTAGATTCCACAGGATCACTGCTTGGCCTACTTAATTTAAAAAAAAGGCAAATAAACATAATATTTCTGCCCTAAATCAATGTTAGTCAAATACTGAATTCCAGTTACTGTAATAGCTTAGTATTATTGACAAAACATATCAAGGTTTCACACTGGGTCATGTCTTCTCCCATAAGGTACCTCTGACTAAGTGCAAAAGCAAGGCTTTGTCAATGGAAGATTAAACATAGCCAGCAGCTATGCAAAGAAGGCATAGCAGACTGAAACAGATAAATGAGACAGTGAAGTGTACCCTTCTAATTTTTTTCCCATCTGAGCATTGCAAACATCCTGTTAAAATCTTGCTCTAATCTCAAAAGGCACTTTTCCACCTCTACTTCATCAGTTTAGGTGAGTTTTGTCAGGAGATCTCCATGATAATCCTGGGCCTGCAGCATGTGGGATTAAAGGTTTTGTTCTTACTCATTTGATGAATTCCACTACTTCTTCATTAAAATCCATTTTCAACATTCCAAATTTTGATTTTTTTTTAGTATTTACATCAATGGACACCATTACATAGAATAGGGAATAAAGAATCAAATGCTTTTGAGCAACTTTCTGTGAAATAATTTTCATGGAGCAGAAAAAAGAAGCTATGTTAGAGGGAATTAAATGTAGAAAAAATTAGTGCAATTCAGCCATGAGAATGATTGCTGAAATTATTTTTCTTTTCTATTTTACACTTGTATCAATACAGAATTTACAAGGAAACTTCTAGATTAGCCCTAACTTCAGTTCCTACTTAATTCCACAGCAAAAACAATTGGCTCTGGTGAGACTGGAATCAAACATTAAATGGATGCTACCAAGTTAGCCCATTTTAGGAAACAATTAACTAAATGGGATATTCTATACACACAGAGAATACTTCATCTTAGCTAATTATTAAGCTGATTATTATTAAGAACAAAGAAAACTCCTTTAAAACTACAATGGACTGCTATCTGCTCATTAAAAGATGAATGCATAATGCAGTTAAGATGACTTATCTGAACTTCTAGAAACAATTTATCTTTCCTAATATGTTTGAGACAACAGCATGATTGTAATATAGTAAAAATGTGGTCTGAGAACCACTGTGAGAAGTCAGAGCATTAACAGGAGAATCTCAGCACCTCCTATGTTGAGATCCTGAACCTTCTGATTATCTCCTCACTGGAGATGAGACCAATTCACTGGATTCAAAACAAAGGGATGCAAAACCACTAAATGTTATTGCCAGTTCTGTTGCTTCCTTCATTTCCCAAATGTACTTCCTTGATGCAATTTATAAACCACCCTTAATTATGCAGTTTGGTCATTTGCTGTGCAGAAACAGTTTTGGACATCTATTTCATTAACTATCCAAATAGTCTGTGTGCTTTCTTGAATAGGGAATGTAGAAGGCACACATAGACACAAAGAAAAACAGCTCTTAAAAACAGATATTAGGCTTAAAAAAAAATCCCAAAGAGAATATTAATATTTTTTGTTTTAATTATTTTTTAAGGAAACAGTCTTGGTATATTTCAGTGAATTGACAGAGAAATAGCCTCTTTAAATGAATGTAGCTTTCTTGCAGAAATATCCACAACTGTGGCTATAATTCTTTTTTGGAAGACATGTCTGGATTTAAATCCTGGCCCTTTCTTGTCTCTACTCTACTTAGGGTAGTACCTAACTGCAGTAGCTCACTTCCTTTCCCTTGCACTGCAAAGGCCATATGATTGCTCTTGCCCTTTGCACTGCAGAGGTAAACAGGTTTTTTAACAATATTTTCTTTACATTTCAAACTCAAAAATTTGAATTTCTAAATATTAACAAATTCATTCTAAAACAGACTTTCTCTTAAGATTGCTCATAGTATTTGGTGTTCTATGGAACTTAGTAATTAAAGAGCACCTTGATGTACATTTGGTTAATATTTCAGTTTGAAATACTCCATCCCGATTTTGTTACAGCTTTGTTCTTATTAGTACATGATTTTTTAATTATATCTTTAAATTCTCTAAGTTTTATTCAAATAAGTAATCAGTAATTTATTCATTATCAAATTGCATGTGAGTTTTTCATAGAATTTTTGATGCATAGCCATCTGTCCTTCCTATGTACACAACAGCAATGGCATTTATCCATTTCTTTTCTTTGTGTCTATTAACCTTTCAAAACTACTCTGAAACAATAAAATCCTTTAAGGATCTATAAAATGCTTCCAGTTCAAAGAAAAAACTTTTATGTAGACTACTTTTAAACTCTGCTACAGAGTCTTTGGTTATCACCAGCAGCTGGGTGACACTAGATCTTACATCATAAATGAAACTCATCAGTCTTAGAGACACTTAACAACACAGTGACTTGATCTAGCCCTCATGTGGAAATTACCACATACTATAGCACTAGAATCTCCTGTTAGCTTGGTTTCTGTATTCCTAACCATGGCACAGTCTGAAAATCCCTTGTGGTCTCCTGTGGCCCCTGGTGCCATAACTGTGCCGACAGCAGAGGGAGCATTAAACTCATTGCTCACGGGAAAGTGTGGGGAGTGATACCCATGTTCCTAGAATCCTTGGATGGGTAGGATGAGCTCATTAGCCTTCTGGCAGTCATCCTAGGAGAAGGAAAACTCTGATTCCAAACCCGGGCAGATGGAGCTCGTTCAGCCCTGTAAGGTCTTCCATCTAAGAGGTTAAACCTCTGTCATAAGGACTTGGCTGCCAGCGTCCAAGCTTGCTAGGCCCTGGCAGATGAACCTTAGGACTAAAGGGTGGGTCCAGCTCTGCGCATGCTCTGTCTCACCTAAAAAAATCCATAGTGCAGGCTCGAGGGTGCTATCTGCTATCCTCTTTTTATCAGCGCACTTGGAAAAGGCGCTGAGGAGGAGCGTGGGTGGAGCCCTCCCTGGATCTTCGTTCGAAGCCTAGCCACGATGTATTCCTAACCAAATTCAGCATTTCAATTCATTCTGATTTTGTCCAAACAATTAACATGACTGAGACTCTATAAAATATTCCCATTGCCACACGATGATCATTCAATATGAAGAGACAAAAAAAAAACCCTAGCCTTAAAAGAGGCACAATAAAGACCTCTAAAGACATCAAAACTAGACTTGCAGCCAGGAAATCTCTGGGATGCTCACACTCCCTCTAATGCTCAGTAGGTAACAGCACATGCACAAAGCCCTTCATCCACAGAATGAACATTAAGCCTTTACAGAGCAGTTGACTCTTTATTTTTCTAGTACTGATTGCACTTTGAGCCTACAAACCCATCTGTAAATTTTCTTGAACCCAGATATGTTTCCTGTATCCATAGGAAGTTCATCTATAAGTCAATGAGTTCCATGGAGAGATAAGAAACCTGGGCATTTTTTATAATCAACGCATGATCATGGTTCTTAGCAATACCAGGGGATAGATGATGAACATAATGTTAAATCTCCTTTTCCATTTAACAACTACTTCTTGACACTTGTCTTACACTAACACATTCCCCTCTTGATGTGCTCTGTGGGAAACTAAATAACCAATGCTTTTCTATGACAGTTTGTTAGCTTCTATCTGTATCTGACAAACATGTGAGCCTCTATTCTAACTGAAAGCTCAGTAATACTAATTTTACTATTCTGTTCATTCCCCAAGTCATCACTGATATTATATTATACTCTCCATTCTTTTTTCCCCTCCTTTAACAGCATCTTTTACTGCTTCATTAAAAAAAATAATATATATAGATTATCAAGAACCTTGGACTACCTTTTTCCCTTTAATAAAATTGTCAAGAGGATTTGAAAACATTTGAAATTCCCTAGGAATAGATATATCAGCATAATAGTATTTTCAACCACCTAGGACCCCATAGAAAAACTAAGGATTTTTTTTTCCCCCACAGGTATTTGTAACTTATTTTTGCTCTCCATCTTAGGCCACGAGAAGAGAATAAAGAATAGTTGGTTTTGTGTGCCTACATTCTTTTTCTGTAACTTCCCTTCTCCTTCTCTCCCCACCCTTACGCCTTATCTATTTCTCTGAAATTGTTGACTCCACATCTGTAAGGAATAGACATACAAATATGTGAAAACAGCCCAGGACAGCAAAAAAAAAAAAAAAAAAAAAAAACACGATGCCTGTTTTTAAGTTGAATGCTGAGGGATAAGATGCTTANAACAGATCAAGCATTCTAAACGAAATCAGAATAATTGTGTTTTCTTTACTTGTCTGTCCTTATCACTTTCTCACTTGCAATATTATGCTTCACTATCTGCCTGAGGGGCAGGCAGACTATTTTAACAACTACTACAAATATGTCAGAGTCATCAAGCTCTCTTTAATGACTTGGGCACTCCCTGAAAATCAAAAAGGCCAGAGGAGTGTAAACTCAACTCCCTTTCTTTCTTTTTATCCCCAAAACTTACTTAGGGATTAAATCAGTATGGATCTATAGGCCTAGATATCAAAAGTTACTGACAATCGATGAGAATCACAGAATCATTTGGGTTGGAAGGGACCTCTGGAGCTCATCTAGTCCAACCCCCCTGCAGTGGGCAGGGACATCCCCATCTAGATCATAGAAGGTATGATCTGATTCATCAACATCTCTAGATGCAGAAAGGAAGAAGAAAAAAAACACTGAAAGACTTCAAATAAAGAAATTAATTAAGCCAAAGCAGCAAATACTTGTTTCTACTTTCTTTAACCCAGCTAGATACCACTGGCAAACCAAGACAACTGGAAAACTCCAAACAGAGCAGAGAAAGATTCATTCAGTAAAAAATGATGTTTGTCTACGTGAATAATCCTGTGGCTAATCCTGTGAATTATCATTCAGCATAATTTCCATCTACAGGAAGCTTCCAAGTCTCATTTCTTTGTGGAAACAAAATGTGAGTTGTTATCATTCACTTTTGTTGGCCAAAAGCTAGTGAAGGGACTAACGAAATATATCCACCAAGATTAGCCAAAAACAACTATCAAACATCTATTCATATTGTAGGAACACAAAAATTAATAGTCCAAATATTTTCCCTAGATGCAAAAGTTTTCATTTCCTTTAAGCAGTGGTCTTTTCACTCCAAAAATGAATTGTGATATATTTATGCTAATATTTATGACATCACTACATCACATGTCTTTTCATATTTCTGTTGTATCCCTAAATTCATACAGATCTATGTGTCTTTCCATATGCCTATGGATGTCCCTGCCCATGACATGAGGGTTGGACTAGTTGATCTTTTAAAGTCCCTTCCAACCCACACCATTCTATAGTTTTATGATGCTATAATTCTATGATACCTTGACTAATAATAGGAAAGCATTGACAAGAAGTTAAGAGGAAAACAACATGTGAAGAACAAATGAAAACTAAGTGAAATGTTCCTCACTGAACAGTAACATCACAAGTTGTAAAGGAAGATGAAGGTCAGTGGGTGAGGACACAGAATGAGCTGAAGGAAACCACAATGCACCTGCCATATCCACAAGCACATGAAAACAGCTGTGACTCTCATACTGACATTTGTTACCTCTCTGAAGATCTAAAATAATCATATCCCTCCTCTGAAGCTTCGTAATCACTGAAGCCAAATGTCATGGTTTTGCAATACAGATGCAATTCAAGGTGATCCCAAGTGCAGATGGAGTATGTGCTCATCCCACCACTTACCCTGTCTCCCTGCCTTCCCTGCACTGCACATTGCATAGATTCTCTGAGGAGACCAAAGGAAGGGGCAGTGTCCTGATGACTCATGTCAAAACCACAGGTGGGAGCAAGAAATTGTGAGTAATTTAAGTATTTCCTCCTGGTTGCAGTAGTTTAACACAGTCCATGCATAAACAAGTCTCTTGTAAAGAGCAAGATGTGCAGATCAGGGCATAACCGAATTCAGATCTTAAAAATATATTACCTGAGATGAATATATGTTGCTGATAGCTAAATCTTTCCTATTGTTTAGGGTATGAATTAAGCAATAAGCTCTGATAAGCTGATAACATATGAAAACAGAGGAAGACATGATGTAAGAAACTCTATAAATGAGTGTACGAGGGTTATTTTGGTTTCAAACCTCTGCAAGCAAAGACAATATATGCTGTTTGATCTCAGTTTAATGCTTGTGGTCTATTTAATTGTGCTGACTTCAAAAAGAAAAAAAAAACAACCTGCATACCAAATCTACCTTGAGCAGCATAGGGCAAGTAAATCTTGTCCTCTGTGGTAAAAGACTGTAGAAGTTCCCGCTGTTATCAATGAGTGAACAGCAATATTCTTGGAGTGACTCAGCTCTGACAGCAATGGCCAAGGAGAAAAATGGGCTGTTAAAGAGTGGCATATCCAGGAAAGAGCAGCCAAGACTGACATCTGTCATGACAATGTAGATAGGAAAATGGTAGAGATTCAATTGTCTTCGCTCACAGTCTCTGTCACTTGGATACAGGGATCAGCTCATGAAGAAAGTGAGGGAATTGCTAAGAAGGAATATGAAATATTGTAAATCACATCTGATTACAGATGAGCTGGGAAGGCACAATGTGAAACTGGATATGACTATGGGTGTTACAAAAGGCTGGACAGACCACTCCAGAATATCAGCAAAGGCTCCACTGTGATAAGATTGAGGAGAAATGCTGGTGAACTGTTAGGGAGAATGGGAAAGGGTTGAACTCTGTCATTATCAAGTATAACCTTTGACTAGTGAAGACACTCTCAGTGGACAGATATGTCAAATCATTAATTAAAACAATCCCTGTCTCATTTTGATTTATAGACTGGACAAGTAGTATAATCAAGTTTAATTTGGACTAGAAAGGCTGGTTTTTATTTCATATTACAAGCTAGTTTACTGTTCCTTGTTTTATTCTACCTAATTCATAATACTCAAACCAGACAGTCTCCCTATCATGTCAAAGGTGCTTAATTCCAAGTGAAATCTTGAATTTGCTATAGTCATTAGACATTTTTCCCATTACTTTCAACTGGACCAAGTTTTCACTCAGCAAGCAAGAAAGGAAACACTTAAAAAACCCTCCAACCACAAGTCAAGCTATAGCTTATAAAAAAGACTTAAATATTTATAATAACTTCTTATATTTTTCAACAGACTTTCAATAGTGTGAATAATGTTTCACTGGTTTGGTGATAAAATAAACATGGATATTTTTCTAAGTTATTTAAGACCTCAACTGTTCAGTAGAGTAGGTTTTTTGCATAGGAAATGACTAATTTAGAGGAGCAAATGAGATTAGTTTATTTTCATTTAAAAGCCTGCTAAACTTCTGCATTGTGGACCACCAACCTCCTGAAAGGGGGGGAAAAAAGGAATAAAGACATTAAAAATACACAAATACTTCTGGAATATAAAGCTTTAGCTGTAAATCAAGATTATGCAAATATTTCCAGGCCTGATCAATACCACTGCTTGAAAAAGCTTACATTACAAGCCATTCCAATTGTTTCCCAAAATGTTTACCTCAATTCTTTGAAAAGACACGGTTTTGTACAAGAAAATTTCATTTATCCTTGTGCTTGAAGTGTTTCTGCAATTACTCCCTTTGGTTCCATTAAGATGTAGCCCCCAATTAAAATGGATTGTTAATATTACAAGGTAACACCTGCTGGTGATATAAAACCGAAGAGATGCTTCCACGTAATTTTAGATTATTCCTTGCTGTATGTTTTTCCAATTATTTTAGTCAATAATGCCTTGTTCTGGTCTCTTGCCAATGGAGTATTTTTAATCAGTTCACTCAAACACTGAATCTCTGACAACAGGCAAGTTCTACAAAATTAAATACTTTTTGTACTCTACTATTAAGTTAAAGCTTTTTTGTTGTAGTAAAATAAGATAAGGACACAGGGTTCTTTGACTGTAGCAAGCAAATATTGTAACTGTGAGGGGGACAAAAAAAACCCAGGATTTGATCTTTCAACTTTGATTCACATCATTAGTCCTTATTCAAGTGATTATGCCCACTGAGGGCTTAGGTACATATACTTTCCCCATTGAGATTGTCTGTCTAGGCTTAAGTTACTCATAAGAAGTAAATCTACCAGATCAAAGTTTTCTACATGCCTTTGCAAGTCCTTCTGTCAAAGTCAGTCTGTCCACCCCAGCGTGAAAATTCTTGAGGAGTCTCAAGTACTTCATTTTAATCTATGAAGACTTTCTGGGGTAGGGAGTGGGCCTTGAGGTTATTAACATCTCATCATGAGATGGTGAGCAGCTCACAGAGACATGATGGAGTCAGTCTTTGGATAAAGTATTTCAGTGCAGAGCCCTTCCCTTGAAAGCTGAGACAGAGGAAGCAGACAGCAGAAGCTCTGTCTCACACCACTAGAAGATTTGTGAGCAGCAGCTACATACCCCAGTCTTCTCTGCCTGGTATCTTCTGAAGCCACAAACCAGTCTCCTGACCAAATCTTACTACATATTGCCTGTGAGGGCCATATCCCAAAAAGTTGATGGCTCAAATACTACTGGGAAATGAGTGGGTGAAACAGTCAAATTTCAGTGGACTCACAGAATGGCTGAGGTTAGAAGGGACCTCTGGAGGTTTTGAGGAGCATGAAGAAAAACTTGAATGTTCCTTTGGAGTAAAGTAGAGAAAAGAGGTGACAGAAACATTTTGGGAGGATATACCTTTTTAGTACTCATTTTTCAATTGCTACACAAAATAATAGAAAGTAGAGGTTGGAAGGCATCTCTAGAGATCCAACCCCCTCATTTGTTCATAGGAGGCCAGATACAGCCAGCTGACCATCTCTATGCCCAGTCAGTTTTTGAGTGTCTCCAAAGATGGAGACTCCACAGTTTCTCTGGACAATCTGTTCCAGTGTTTAATCCCTAAGAGTTTACAATGGAAATTTTTTTTTACTTATGTTTAAATTGAATTTAAACAAGCAGAAAACTCGGAAGGATATTAGTCTGTAAGGCCAAAGTGATGTTTAACAGTATAACAGTTAAATCTACCTCTTCTCCTCGGACTGTATTGCAATGGACATCACCCAGGACAGAGGTACTCAAGCAACAGGTACCATTGTGTCATGCAAAGAATGGTATGAAGAGAAATAATGTGTTTTGCATGTGAGGGTTTATTTGGGTCAAGATGGTGTGAGAAATTACATGTTAGCAAGATGGTAAGAACACTTGCATTAAGCACTGGTGTTGCACATTCTGGAGGGGTCCACAGTCAAAGACACTAGTGTCTAAGGGATAGTTGCCCTTCAGATGAATCTGAACCACATGGGTAGTGGAACTGTTTGGCCCCAGAGGAAAAACTGTGTCTAATAGAAAGCAAAGCACATATGATGGACATGAAAGGAGCTCAGTACCATCTGCTCTGCTACAGATCAGATCCTTTTCCATTACAATGTCTGCCAATGAAAACATAGCCTTTTGGAAAAAAAACCAAAAAACAACAAACCAAACCACAACAGTACTCTTTCTTCTGACAAATCTAAAGCCCTGCTAAGATACTGAGTCATGCATCCTGCTAAGGTTATACTTTTCAATGGCCTACTATATGAATAATGGGAATTTTATTAGCCAGATAATACAGACTGTTAATCAGTTCAAGTTGCTTACAAGTTTCAATAACATGTATAAGCATTACACTGATGCTTTTGTAAATAGCTATGACTTTTTAGAACTTTCTATACATAATATTTTTATGTGTACAAATATACTTGTGTGTATAGTGCTAGAAAATAAATACAGCTATGAGTGGGTTGCTGTCTTTCAAATGGACATAAAACTATGTAACAAAGTCCAAGGCAATTTTTTAAAGGTGAGAGGGTAGAATGATTTTTAACTGAACTATTCTGGCACAATTATTATCCAGTTGATTACACTGTTGTCTAAATTCCTCTGCAGCTGGATGGAATACATTACCTACTTTCCAAAGAGTGATGAACAGACTGTGCTTTCCATTTTAAACCTGTGACTTATGTTAGCTAAAACCCTTCCCTAGCTTAGAAGCACACTGAAAGGTTTAGGTAACACTCAGAAAATATATTTACATGTCAGTGAAAGTATTCAGTTCTCAAAAATACACAAGCTATGACTTTTTATAAGTCTAGCATGTCCCTATTTTTTGCCTTCTTGATATTGTATAATTTGTTTTGGTGCCACAAAGCATCCACCCTGTATATTTACAATGAGCTTGCTTTACTGTAATAAATTGAAGTCCCCACTGAGTTTTGGCTGCTTTTCTCCTTCCTTTTCAACATATAACCTGAATTACCTGAATTAAAGCAGCTCTCCTCCTTGATGAGTTCAAAAATGTCAAACTCCACCAAATTATTCTTCCTAACATAATGATCTAAAAAGCAGGGGGAATGGAGTCTGCTTCCTGCAGACTTTGCTACTTCTGACCTCCTGTTCCCAGTCTTTTACATCTGAGATCTTAAGTGGTTTTGCCTCTCGACTCCCAAAGTGTCTACTTCCACAGCATCCTCTGCTGAACTTTCCCAGGCTGCAACTGACAGTCCAGACATCCACAGGATCATGTGACAAAAACCAGCTATACAAACAGAGTAGGAGAGCTTGGAAAAGTCTGCTTTCAAACACAGCAGAATCCAGTCTCATACTGTAGCTGTTTCTTTGATCCTACTTCTTATTATCAGTATATTCTGTCTCACAGATTTTTTTATTAGACCTCCCAGTTATGATTAAATAGCCAATGCCAAAATGCTTTAAAATTCCTCATGTGTTTACCACATATCAAGAAACAGGTTTGGTTTGGGTTTGTTTTTTTTTTCCTTTGTGTTTAACAGCATACTCTCTATAAATACACAGTTCTGAAAGGGATATTAAATGGCCTCTATACATTTATGTAGGAAAGCAACTGCAGTCTAAACTAATGCCAAGGGGTAATGGCAGCCTAATTGCTTTGGCTTGTAGGCATGTCATAAATGTTTTTACAATGAATGTTAGCAGATGAAGAGTCAGAAAAACAAATTTCTGCAAGTTGGGGAGAAATTACTAGAAAATAGTAAAATACAGCCTGTTAAGGCCGTCCCAAAATTGTTTCCACATTCTACCATCTGTAATACTAACATTTCAGAAGACATTTCTCTGAGCTGTAAATGCTATTTGTCTGATGGCCAAGCTTCTTTCTCTCATACTTAAATTTCAACAAACATCTTGGTATATACGAGTGGTTAAAAACACTGTTCTTCAAGGAGTGAGTTACCCCACTTTCCAAACATCAATACTAAAAGCACTGTAGATCACATAGGATTCATTTGTTTAAGGATTTAGCATTAAACAAAGAAAGACCCAGTGCAACCTCTATGAGATGTTCTTCTGTGAAGCAAAAACCTGTGTCACAGAAACAAAGAGCAGTGACCTGTCCCTCAAACTTGCTGATGACACAGGACAAGTTCCACTCACCTAGTGATTACTTTTCTAGATGTAACCAGTTCAAAAAACTAAAAACTTGTTAAAATCTGTGAAACTGAAAAGGACATAAAGGATATTAACAGCAGTAACACAGATTGCTGAAGCAGAGCTAGGGGTAATTTTGTTGCCAAGAAACAATCAGCATGTAGAGTCAAACCCAAGCTGTACATGCCTCAAAAATAACAGAATAAGCAACCAGTGTTAGTTGCTTTGCATCCTTTGAGAGATAATACATTCTATGCAACCATTGTCTTCCTTGGACATTTTTTTTAACTATGTAAAAGACTAAAAAGGTGCTAACAGAAGTACTTTCATTGATAGGACATCCTAGATGATCCACAAAACTGTTTTGCTACTGAAGACTGGAAAAGCAGTGTGACTTGCACAGAACACAGGGGGAAAGGTGGAAATATATGCTGTAAAATCCTTCACTAATGGATCCTTTCTAGTGACCTTAGACAATGAGGTTCCTTTTCATGACACAGTAGCCCTGGAGGTACTCTCAGGAGACTTTAAGGAGAAGACAGTATTGTAGCATACCACCTATTGCTATACACAATGGCTGAGATGGTTTTTCCATTAAAGGCAGTGTCATCCCACCCTGCACAACTTTCCCACAAAAGGAAGACCAATTTGTTTTTCTCCATTTTCAACCATTTTCTGCGTCCCAATGGGAGTTCTAACTAAACAGAGGGAGAAAATAGCTGGAGAAAAGATGGGAAATGAGAGTGACAACTAAAAATGAATTGCATTCAGCATAAACAGAGTAGCTAACTGAAATCTCAAGATAAAAACTTGGCACTGATGAATTCTGGCACAGAATTTCTTCTGTCCTGATGGTTGCTTGTACCAGTTCAAACACGTATTGAAATAATAGTCATAATTAAAAAAACTGCATTCAATCAAGACAAATTTCATACACTTTAAAAAAGCAATTGATGACAACTGAAATACACTGATTTTAACTAATGTTTTTCTTTTATAGCATACTGTGTCCCCACGCTAGCAGGGACATTTTAAGGGCCTCTATTTTAAAGAATTTAGGAAGAAGTTCTTTGGGGACAATACATTTATATGTCAGCAATGTCATAGTTATTCAGGAAAGAATCATTTTGTTTTCCTTAAAATCCAATTATTTCTAGCAAACCATCTGATCAGCAAAATTCTATTTTTTGGTGATCTTTGGGAAATTTTTAACAAGTTGATTGCTTTACCTTTGTGTTTACTGATCAAGAATAGTTCTTCTTTATCTCATTTCCATAACCCTACAATTTTTATCAAGTGTAGCTAGGATTGTTACTTTGTCAAAGTGATGGCAAAATAATAAAAAAGGATGAGTAAGTGTAAATTCCAATTCCAAGTTTCCTGTTATTAAGTTTTACTCTGGATATATCCATGTAAGTATGCCAGATAGTCTTAAAATCACAGACAAAGCTCATTAGTTTGATTGAACATAGACAGTTTCTAATATTCTGATAACAGCTCAACAGCCAAGAGAAAACAAACTTCCTGAAATTAATATTGTTTGTCACCTACTATGAAAATCCAGTGTATCTCAAACTGTTATTTTTTTTTTTGCTTCAGTTTAATGTTTCAATCAGAATTTAATTATTCAAAAAGGCTACATTCTTCAACAGTGTGGCTAAGCTCCTAAACAATTTCAAGGCTTATTTAAACCAACTGAGGCCCTGAGCTTGAGACTTGCCCATGAGATTAAAAAAGTGGCCATTTTCAGTCTGAGATTGGTACATGGCCTACATGCCATTCAGAAGGCAGGAAAATCATTACAGACCCATGGATAAAGACAAAGAAAGAAGAAGATATCATTTGATTAGCCTCCAGCTTTATTAATTTAACTCATCTGGCAACTACCCAGCAATAATTCTTCCAATGAAGCTCACAATTCCTCTTTAATTGTTTCTACTTGGTACAGTGGTGCCATCAGTGCCCTCTTCTTCTCTCTCTGTACTTGGCCCTCAGCCCATCTCTCATGCCTTCCCAGTCTATCCTTGTAATAGCATTAAAGGGTAAAGACAAAGAGGTTTGGATTTTTGTCATGTCAGACCTCAGAAGCTCCAGCTTCCCTTCCTCCATTGCTTTCCCTCTATTCAGTCCCCATTGCTGTTCATACCTTCTGAGAATTAATTTCTCCCTTTCTCCTGCTCCAGTCTAACATGCTGAGCTTTTCCCCATAACCTGAGATTCTGCAGAGATTCATCTCTTCCTTCCCTTCCCCAAACACTGCTTTTATGATTACAGCAATCTCATTTTGGAGAGTCAGATTCTGAACATGGCAGCTCTGTTACTGGTCATTTTCTTGGCAAAGTTTTTACCTTGTTTCCTTATTAGGGTGTGGATCATGAATGGAGTTTTAATTTAGGAACATGAAAGCAGTTTGGACACTACTAAGCATATAAAATGTATGGTAAATATGTAGTATATGTAGACAGTAAGCAGTACAGATTTTTGGAGAATATTTAACTTGTATTTTCAATCAGCATACACAAGAGTGATTAGTAATGGTGGTAAATCTATTTATCTAAGATCACAGACTTGGCTAGACAGGAAATTCTGTATTAGTGGGATAGCATTTCACTATTTATTGATTTATGTCTAAAATAAATGAGAGTATGTTCTGTTGCTCTTGAGGTGGATGACATGAGATTGAAGTAGGTATTTTAATATCCTGTTTAATGTCAAGTTATAAAATTAGATTCTTCCTTAACCTTTGAGTTGTAGTCATAAAAAGACTGATGGTTCAGGACCTCACAGTCTTTGAGATAGACCATCTATTCAAATGGAAAGGGGCTGACAGCCCCAGGGCTGCCAAAATCCTTAGCTGTTTATGGGGAAAATATTTCCTGCTCATTGGGTCATGAAGGCAGCTCCATAATTTTGAGGGAATTCATGTAAAGCTATTTGTACCTATCTTTTCAGGTATGCTAAAGACAGTGAAAGCCTGAGTTACATTGCTGATAAGATTTACCTGGAGTGATAGATTACATAAAAAGAAAACATATAAGGGAGAAATGGACAACAAAAATCCACTGAACTGGGAGCTTCATGTTTGGGGACAAATTCTTTGTGCTTCATTTTTACTTACACTATTGCTGAAGGGAAAAGTGTGAAAGGTCCTTCTTTTATACCTATAATGTTAAAGTTAAAAAGAATCATATCATATATATATATATTTACAAAAAAAAAAAGATCCCACACTTCCTATTGCTTAGGAAATTTGACACACAACTAGTTCAAAACAGTAGATTATCCTGTTGCTTGTTTCTGGAACATTTGCACAGAGCTGCCTGTCAGGAAACTGGTTTAAGATTTAAGAGAATGAATAAGAATGATTCTGTAATTATTCCTTAACATTCAGTGCCTTCTGGAAAACAGACTGCAGATCATTCTTCTAAGATACCTTTGATGTCCCTGAGTCTTAGCAAAAGACTGAGTCTTCTATCAAAAGACTGCCTCTCAGTTCAGTTGGTTTAATTTGATTTGTTGTACATACCACATTTTCAGCTCAGGGCAAGAAGATGAATGGAAATAAACAATGACACATTTGCAGCAAGACTTTTGTGGCAAAGCCCTTTACCTAGATATTGTGGTTTCAGTGCAACCACAAGACAATGACAAGCTTCCTTTGGAAATGACAAATCTAATTGTAAAGTTAAAATTATAGCTCCGTAGGAAAAAAATATATACATTGAAGAGATAGCATCTATTGTATGTCTGGATGCAGTTGTACTCCAAATAAAACCATACCTACTATTCATGAGTTGATTTACACTTTTTATCTCTCCATAACATGCAGCATTTATTTACCCTTCCATTTTGAGGCATTACAGTTTCTGCTGACATGGGTATTTTCCTAAAATAGAAGATTATAGCAATCCTCTGGTAGACCTTTAAGCCATGTGTATGTTTATTTTTTAATTTCTTTCTTGAACTTTCTAACTGGGAGCAGGCTGAGAAAGTGAAGTCATGATGAATGAGAGTTTGCTTCAAAGAAAAACAAAGGAGAAATGTAGATATTTGATGTAAGGCTGAAAAATTCACAGCCTCCTACCTTGAAAACAAACATTTCCCGGCGAAGAATAGCCAGAGTGTTGAAGTTCCCATCACAGATGTTAGGCTTGGCTCCAGGGTAGGAAGGTTTCTCCCCACCAGTGGGTGGCCTGGGAGGTTTGGGTTGCCTGTCATTCTTTCGGGGGTCTGCTGGAGGGACTGAACGATGGGGGGGCACTGTTGGCAGAGGTCTTGTTGGTGGTGGGATCCTGTCAGGAGGACCTTTAAAAAAAATATAGCAGCAGGATGTAATTTATGTGCACAGCAGTGACACTCAGAGAAGAAATACACAACAAAAACCTGCTGTAAGCAGTGCAAATCCTGCAGTGGAAGGAGAATGGAGAAAGTGACCTAACATACCTTTCCCGTGTTGTTAAAAGCTATAATGAATGACTACCATCAAAGCAAGGCACACATTAAGAAAATGATTACTTTTCACTACGTAGAATCTTCCTTCCTTATTGGAACAATATTCCAACAACTGCAAAGGATACTTAGTCATTTCAGATGAGAAGTTGAGATGAGAACTTTACCAACTAAGAAATGCTAGAACAGTATTAGTTAATTGTACAAATAAAGGGAAACAAAACTCAAACACCAAACCCCCTATTACTAATAAAATCAGCAGCAGTCAATGGATTTTTAACCCACTTCCACTCAGCAGTTCACACATGCGTATATGTAACATATCTGATATTTCCTACTGATCCAATCTGTAGGCCAAGTAATATCATCTGCATTACTGACAGGGCTGAGTAATGTCATCTGCACTACTGACAGGATATTCTCAGCCTTCCCCAAGGCCCCTTGCTGTTTTACAGAGTCTTCTGAAACTAGACTTCAAATTCTAGGCATCCATACAAACCAAACCCATAACTGACGTTTTCTTCAATATTCTGAAATTAATTACATCTTGTTTTACTTCTTATTTTCCAGCAAGTCTTACTAAACTAGTTATGTGGTAATTAAACAAATTGTTTTGAGGATGAAGGGATGAAAAAGAACTAAAGTGAAACACTAAGACTCTGTACAGTGGTTTAAAGACCACTTTCTTTCAAATATCTTCTCTGTCATCATGTACAGAGTTTGATGACAGGTGAAATAACTATCCCACTCAAAATTTCTCCACCTGCAAGTAAAAAAGCCATCCTAGACAGATGCTATTCATAACCCCAAAGGCATACTGAATGACTTTTCTCTTCCTACATGTATTAGTGCATTTACTTCTATTTTCCATGTACAAAAAGCCAAGAAGTTTCAGCTGGATCAATAAGATTTTTGGAAACAAGATGAACACTTTCATTTTGCTCATTCTATTTAGGCCTCTCACCAAATCATTGACATACACCATCAATTTTAACTCTAAAAAATAAATAACATTTGCTTGGACAGCTTCAGAAAGACTTTTGAGTAGTAAGCAACTCTGAAGCTGCCCAAGTGGCATTTGAATTTCTAATACCTTTTCAAAAAAAATATACTTTTTAAAGAACAAGATGGACTATGTAAACTGGCCAAATGGTTGTCATCCAATTTAATAATGCATTTATTTCATTCACAATTTTAAAGCTGGTGACATTTCTAATTTACAGCTAATAATGGTGTTTCAAGAATACTGCAGGCCAAAGTCATTATTTTAATTGGTGTGACATTTTTATTGAGGCATATGATTCCAGATCTCCTCTTGATTTTAAAGGCAGCAAAAAGGAATCAGTTTGCAGTAGTTCATGTTGGAAAGTTTTTAACCCCAAATCCAAGTTTTCATATGCCATTTGGTGGTGATGTCAGATATTACTTCCCAGGGGAAACACATTTCTCTTAATGTATAGCCCACAGCTGTTACAGCTTAGCAGTTAGTTTTCAGCAAAGTAGCCTTGTCTAGCCCTTAAGTCTAGACTACCAACTTATGAGGTCATGAGAAACAACCTCCCTTTCAGCTAATGACACAGGAAAAAGCCCAACTAAACAAAACCTGAGCAGCCAATCATTTTGAAATTGCTATTTTTGCCTTCCGAAAATACATATTGGTGCTTAATATATTTTAATAAGCTTGTTAATATAAAACATCCAGGAGGCTGCAGAGTTCTAGTTAGTACAGTAATTCTACATGATCAGAGCTATCCTTTTTAGTAGTACATATAAACAAGGAATGATGATATGATATAATATATAATACATATATAATATAACATTCAACACAAACCTGAAAAACCTTTAAACGGAAAATCATTGTGAGTACAAAACCGAATTCAGTACAGAATTAATTGGGGAATATTAAGCAGGGTAATTTCAAAGGATATGTACTGGATGCATATCATTAACATACAGATACCACAGATTTTTCATAGTAGAAGAGAAAAATAAAAGGTATTTTTTTAATGACAAAAATGAACCAACAGAATCAAAGTCTTGAAAACCAAGAACAAAATCATGTCTGTGGAAATATAAGGAACAGTAATATGGGAGTTAGTGTTACATTCAAGAATAATATTATTGTTTAGGCTTTTTACCCCCCGTTTTTTTGCCTTTTCAAATTGAATTTAATATATGCAGAATTTATTTATGTCACCTCTGTCTTTTATATGAGATCACAAAACCACTACACAAACATATTTTAAAGAAGTGGGCCTTCTTCCTCCAAGGTAGTTCAAAATTTTGGGCAGGTGAGAGCATTCTTTCAGATTAATTTGCTATATTTATCATAAAAAAAAAGGTTTTTTTGGCACCACAGATTTTATACAGCTAGGCAACTGTAAACTTTAGTATTATAACTGATAAACTGAGAAGCAATCACTTCATCCCGTTGCATGGCCTTGGGCTAGTGTGGAAACAAATATAGTTCAAGACCTGCATTTCTTCATATATTCATAGTTCAGGATCTTTTGGCAGATATTTTCTTTATGGTTTTTAAAATAATTTAAAATTACTATTCCATCTGAGTGCAAATTTGAATGCAAGTTGTGAAGAGTGAGAAACCAAGGAAAGCTTTTCATCGAAGTCTTTCTCACAAGAAAGCATAGTAACTGGCAAAGTCCACACTAAAAAACTCTTTTGGAGAAGTCCTGTGGACAGGACAACCTCAAATGTATTCTACAGTAAATAACATTGCTTAATGAGGCATTGACCTACCATATATCTTCTGGATGCCCTGCAAATCATCATTAGGTAGTTTGAAGTTGTCAGTTTCCATATACTGGTAAAACGGAGCCATGATGGCTGTAGGATCATTAGAGTGCTCCAAGCCTAGAGCATGTCCCAGCTCGTGCACTGCAACTAGAAAGAGATCATTTCCTAGGAAGAGAAGAAAGAGAGAAGAGACCACTGAAACCACAAGCATAGCAAGAGAAATAACCCAAGTGGAGGACTTTGCGCATCAAAGACATTTTCACTGAATTTCATTTTTACAAGGTAAGTCTTCAATATCAATTAAAAAGACAATGCAGAAGCAAAGGTAGCATTCTCCATTTTTTAAACATGGAAACAATTCTTGTTACATATGTCATACTCTTACAGACACCATAAATGTAACCTTCTATAAATGATGCACATGCTTAGTGTAGGGTACAATTATTATATCTCATGCCTAGGCTTGTGTGCAGTTTCTGACTTCAAGTTGATGTTGCAGTACAACTGGTTAAAAACACTTGCATCCAGACATAGTTCCAAAAGAATAAACATCCTTGCTGTGTGTGGTAAACTTGACAAACTGAGGGCTACCTATCTAGGACAAACCCCACAGGGAATTTAGCCATCCAAGTGCTTGCAGTCAGACCCCTGCTGATTATTCATAGATGTTGTCCATTTCTGAATCACCAGAATTGAAATCCTAATGAAGAAAATACAGCTGCTGTGCTATCCTTCTCAAAATCTATTTATTTTATTCTGTCATTTCTTAGTAATTGTAGTTGCTTACCTAAGTATTAGAACTTTTGATTTCTGCAGGTCTAGGAAGTAAATTAACACACTCAAGTTACAGACAGTTTTAGCTTTTTTGTTATGCCCTTCTAAAAATCATATTTTCATTTTTTGTTACAGGGTATTAGACACAACTAGAGGATTTGGCAGTAGAATTATGGCTCTCTGTGAAGCAAACACAAATCAAAGCCAATGGGATTATTTCTCTAAAAATTTCCAAGTTGGATGTCTAGGGTATTAATTTTGTCTATTTTTATTCATCTAGGACTTAGTTCAGCATCTCTTTTTATGAGTCTTTTGTACAGATTCTGTCTGTAATCCCACCTACCATATAATGAGACTTTGGGAAAATGTTTTACTTCAGGAGAGTGATTCCAGTCACTTGGCGAGGGTCTTATCCAGGATATTGCTCATTTTAACTACCTAGGGATGGGAAGAATCATCCTCCAGAAGTGTGTTCCTGTCCCACTGAGAAGTATTCTGTATCAGCAGCTTATACTGAATATTATATTGGTTAGACTCAAGAGATGCCACCTATGGAAGGTAGTGACCTAATAGACAGTTGTATTTTGGAATAAGAAAAGGCTCAATATTAACTCTTATCCTATATTCTGTAAATTCTTTTGGTGTAAACAGTTATTTTCCACTGCTGGCACTTGATCTGGAATTTTAAGTACTATTACAATGTTCATAATACAAAAAAGCTGAATTTAGCAAAAAAAATTACATATATATAGTTGCAGAACTTTGAGGACTTAGTTAACAGCATTTCAAATTTTCAAGTATTTTCTATTGTTGACACAAAGAAATAAACTTTCTCCCAAGTACACATGAAAAGGGAAACACCTGGCAGTAGATATCTTCATGATGTATGGAGCCATGCTGATGCTTGTGGAAAAAAATGTTTGAGTGAAAGCATGAAAACAGGCACAACTAAAACTATATGCTTAGCTGACAGAGTCTTTTCATGTCTTTCTGCTTCTTAATCCAGAAATATGAAAACTAAATGCTTTTGCTCTTTTATTCAGTAGAACTGCAGAAAAATCACGCCTTTCAAAAATCAATGTGACATAATGTGCTTTCAGAAACCAGAATAGTTTATCCTATCATTTATAATTATGTGGTTTCCAGATGAAATATTTTCATGACAATGTGTTTTCTTGGATGCAGGTTTTTTGGGTTTGTTTTTTTTATTATTATTATTATTATAGCACAGCATATACTCAGTGTGCAGTTATACCAAGTTGAGTAAGCTTGGCTGTCCTGGTAACAGTCCTGGTAGTGAATGAATATCTGAATCTACCCTTCTAGATGCAGTCAAAGCTGATCTGGGCATTCTTTCAGATGAATAATCCTGTGTGCTAGTTTTTTGCCATTGCCTCTAGTGCTGTCACTGGGTACCACAGAAAAAAGCCTGACCCCATCCTCCTGATAGCCACCCTTTAAGTATTGATCAGATCTCCCCTCAGTCTTCTCCAGGCTAACCAGCCCCAGCTCTCTCAGCCTCTGTGCATCAGAAGGTGCTCAAGTCCTCTAATCATTTTAGTAGCCCTCCTCTGCACCCTCTCCAGAGGTTCCTTATCCCTCTTAAACAGAGGAGACCAGAACTGAAAACAATACTCCAGATGTGGCCTCACCAAGGCAGAGTAGAGATGCAACTTTCTTTTGATTTTCAGACCTTGTGAAAGGGAAACCTGACTCCTAAACCTGTGCTTCATACATCATAATTAAGACTATTAACCACTCTAGGTCCTAGATGAATAATTATACTAGCAAGCTGGTGACAGTATGTACTGAACTATTTGCAACTAGTTGTAAATTAATAGTATTTGTTTCTACCACTATTATTTTGCTAGTCATTATCAGCAGACCAAAGAGTGGTTTATGTGTGGTATTCAACTTCTGCTGTTTGTGGTAGGAAGTCTGGGAAGTGAACGTATCACAATTTCTAAACCACAGTGAAATGGTCTTGGAAGAGTCTATTGTTTCTCTTTATTTGTGCCAGTTATGCCATGCATGAAGAATCAACATGTTCTTTGGTTATCAGTCCTCACTGAGTTCCCATAAAGATCTTCTGGAATGTACCTATTTTGTTTCACATTGACCTTGAAGGGGTGTGAATTACACAGTAACAGAGAAATAAATAAAACACACTGGTATCTACTGGCTTATCTTCTGCTGGAATGACAGATAATGAGAATATGGTAGAGCACTTCCAAAGCAGGACTTCTATATGACAGCAGGGACTAGTCAAAGCCTAAGTCTGAAAGGGAAAAAGGCAAAAGGACTATGAAAACAATTTCTACCTCCTGCAATGCAACTTGTAGCCATCCTGGATGCTACTAAAATTGGTAAAGACACAGCATCCCTTGGAGCAAATGAATAAGGGGAGAAGGAAGAAGGTCACAGGAAAGAGCTAGGAGAATCATATTCTTGCCTGGGGTGACAGTGATTTAACGGGGAACATATTTTCTACTTGTACTCAAATAGCCCCATTATTCATAACAATTTCCATCAAGAGTCATGATTGTCTCCAGGGCATCCTGAATTTAAACTGACCCAAATACTACAGTGCAGTTGAAACTGAGATTTAAACCAGTTCAAGATGTGTTGTATGAAACCAAAGCAGGTAGGACTTACTACTGTCTCAGTTTCCATCCTTTTCCCTTTGCACATAATTAGATTTCTCCAATTAGGCAACAATTACTCAAGTCCCTCTTTTCTTTTGGGAGCAGACTTGCCTTGAGCATCTCAATGTTACTGTAACTAGCTACTGAGAGTCTTCAAGGATAACTCTGAGTGCTTGCTTTTTCTCTCCAGGCTGCACTGAAGTTTACTTGTGACTGCAAGCTTCAGTTCCCCTTGGTCAGAGGAAGGAGTATAAGAGCGAGTGGACATTCCTACCAGCTCAGGCTAGCTTTGTTATCTCAGTGTTTTAAACACTCTCAGTCCCCATCATCGAAGGACAGAGTCCCAAATGATTCTACATAACTGTATGTATTACCCAAGTAGAGACATAACATTTCAGTTCACTTGGCAAATGAAGCACCACTGCAAGATTTAAAGCAAGTCATGAGTAACACAGTTAAACTCCATATGACTATGATGACTTTTAAACTAGAAGTTACCACTGCAGGATATATGATGGTGAATATTCATTGTGATAGTCTCAGTTACCTCTTGTTGTATTTATGGATATAGTAGCAAAGACATATTGGAATATATATTTCACAAGATCAAAACTTGTGCATCTCTGTTCTGCTCCCCATTAACATGAAGATTTGGAATAGAATTGATTTAAGCTCAAAAAGAGTGTAATTGTTTTTCCTGTTTTATCTCAATTTTAATTTCACAAGGCAAAAAAAAAGATAGTGTGTGAGAAGAACTAAGACAAAATAATTATTTTTATACTGACACTTTTCTCTGAGGCTATAAACTATTTTAGGTACTAAATCTGCCTGACTTTACAATCACTACCCAAACTCCAGAATATAAATATGTATTAATACATCATTCAACAGCCAGCACTGTGGAGCATGGTATATGGGGAAGCTTTGCCCTGTAGCTAATATTTTTACGTCTACAGATAAATAAAGCTAATATGTTTGTCACAGCAAACTATTAAGAAACCCCAGTTTCTTACGATGTTCATTCTTGTTTGTAAATGGTATGTGCTTAATTTATTAAAGCAATACCCTAATGGCTTAGCAAGCCTTTGATTCATCACTTGACCATCTTTTTGATGCAACACTAAATGACACCTCAGGACATGTCACTTCATTGTTCTCCTTGGCACGACAGTAGCTGCTAAAACACTAAAACATATTGTGAGCTTAAGGGTTTTCTGTTTTCAAAACCTCAATTTTGAAGACTTTAAAATCCAGAGAAAACCGTTAAAAAAAATCTAAAAACTTAATTTCAAATGACAAAGTGGAAAACTACAAAAAATGCTTTATACATGTTGCTTTCAAAGAGTATTCTACTTCATTTTTAATGTGACACAGATAGATGATTTCAGATGAAATCCATGTGAAGCTGAAATGTAAATCTGTGCAAGACAGACTTCTATTACAGCCCTATGATCAAGAAGACAGTACCTCAAAGGCAAGGTTACAGTTCAGCAGAAAATATTACACACATGCTATCCATGAACTTGTGCTTTCAATGTGTTTAGAATATACACTGTCATTACTCTGTTCATCTGCACCACTGACTCGTTCAACCAATGCTGCTAAACCAAATCAGCAGAACCACTGCAAACTTCAGAGGAAGAAACTTACATAGTGTAAAGAATGAAAAAAAAACAAACCAAACCCTTTTCTATCTTTGTAATTACTCTTCTTACACCAGACAGAACAGAATTTTGAATGTGCTATTCCAACAATCACTGATAAAAGCAGATTTTTTTCTCTCTCTGAGCTCATTGTAATACAGAAGAAGGAAGCATATATATTATGTGTGCACTTACATAAGCACCACATAGGCATACAGGGACTATACATGGACCTAAATATACATCACAGGCATACTCTTACCCAAATAAAGGTGTCACATTTTCCAGCCTAAGAAAACACATACAGTCACTTGACATTATCTCAGACTTCTGTCATTGGCACTGCAATGTAGTAACTCGCTGGTTACTTTGGAAAGAAAATTTTGTACATACTGTATTTCAAACAATCATTTCTCAATGCCATATTTAGACTTTCTTCCACTGTGACAAAAAGAGGACTACATAAAAATACATTTCTTTCTCTCTACTATTACATATACTAACATACACTAAAATCCTTGCAAGTTGACTGACTTATTTGCAGAGAGAAGGGGAGGTACAGGCAGTTAGTTACATGCAGAGTCTCTACTAATATACTCGGTGCTTAACTTAGTTAACTTGCACCCACATGTGTGTATTTTTGAGGAACTATTCTATTTTTAAAAAGATCAACAGACTAGTGTGAAATTGAAACTTGCTTCCTTGAAATGTGACAAGGGAATATCCCTGCAGGGCAATCTTCAGGTGACTCAGGGATTGTTGAAGAGATACGACAAGGACATGGCACTTTAGAGGTATCTGTGTCCTTCCTGGAAGTATTCTACTGTTTCTGCACATTGTGGCCAAAATTTAGAAGGAATCAGAAGCCTGATAAATAGATTTGAAAGGGGCCCACATTCCCTTACAATACAGAGCAGCTTTTACTTCAGAAGGCAAGGATACGTGAAAGGTAAGAATTTCTGCCTTACTACTTAGATTTTTTCCCCAAGTAAAATCTACAACTTTCTAGTAAATTACTTGAAATGAGTGGAATTAATGACTTCATGTATTCCTAATTTTGTCTCTAAAAAAACATGGATTGAAGGATATTATTGCCGCTTTGTTTCTCACAGTTTCACTCACTAGCACTGAAAAATTTTGCAAACTACTCTGACTAGAACCAACTCCAAAGAGTGAGAAGTGAAACATCTGGAGATGTCCCGAGGAGTGGTAAAGAAAACATGAGACTTTGGTTCTTCCCAGAAGGGTAAAAATATGATGATATATGTTCCTTCTGCAAATATAATGCTTACGGCTTCGTTTCATGCTTTGAGGAAACCCTGTGACAGTGAACCTAACAAACTAAGAAAAACTACATTTATGCTGAATCTAGATCCTGGGATTAACTACTTCATCACCCAGGTTACTGAATTTGTATACTATTCTTAAATGGCATTTTCATTTAATATCAATTAACAGACTGAAAAGTTTTATTTTGGGTGATTTCAAAGTCATCTTTAGATAATAAATATTTTAAATAAATTAAACTTATAATGGGTTTTTGCATTTTGCTAGAAAAGATCTTCATAAATTCTCTCAGCAAGCTTCCATCAGAAAAAAATATTTGCAAATACAGTGGTCATTTCTATAACATTACAAATTCATGCTACTTCTCCAGTATCGCAATGCAATTACAAATGCTGCAAATACTCTAGCAGCCTTTTTGTCTATTTATACTCTTATCTATCTTCTCTTTGGTTCTGGTTTGAGTTGTTGCTGTGGGAACAATAAACTGCAGAAGTACTTAAAACTTTTCTGCAGGTTAGAACAATGAACACATGCTGGGATTGAAGATGTGGGTATGTGCATGAAAAGAGCATATATTGCATAATTCTCAGCTATCTTCCATGGTCCTGTCCCTGAGGGTCATTCATGTGAAGGGAAAGGATATCTTTCTGCCATGCCACTCCTGAGTTAAATGCCTATCTGTATGAGAATAAATGTAAAAGGACCTTGATTGTGCTTGAGTCCATATTAAAATCAAAGCTTGTCTCTAAGCCACTCAGCTAAAATGCTGCCATGCTAACATTGTGCATGCTTTTGTTTTTGAAGGGATGGGGTTTATTTCCTCTTCATTTTCCCTAATGTCCTGTGTGTCCTGCTATAAAGAAATATGTGTAATTACTAGGAGGAAGGTCAAAGTCACACTGCCAATATTCACAGTAGATGTAACTTGCCATAGGGCAGAAACCTGAAAGGGTCCTACAGATCACTGAAATCCCCACAGTAGAATGTGCATAGAATTAAATTTCTGTGTAAACCTTCTGTTGGCTCTCTGCAGTGATATTTTGCCTTACATCAGTTAAACTACTGAGAGCAATTATATTATCCTCTTAACTTAAATTACATTAAAGCCATCAAACCCAGGTTATTATTCCTACCCTATCATTATATCTACTTAACATATATATTGGACTTCAAGGTTTTTAAAGAGAAAGTGACATAGTTTTGTACATATATTTGGGATTTTTTTATGAACAGGTCTTTTTCCTTCACTGTTCTTCTACTTGTTTAATTGCTGTTACAAAATGTTATCAAGACAGAATTGTCTGGTTATTTTGGTTGTCTTTTTTTTTTTTTTTT